>JBBPJZ010000849.1:0-12741 GCA_038089015.1 Chalciporus aff. trinitensis
TGTTGTGGCTGTGGGTCGTGCGTTGTGGTGGGTGGGGGGGGGGGGGTGGGGGGGGGAATTCTTCTTACGTTGATGACTGGTCTGTTTCAGCTCGTTTTTGGAGTTGGATTCTACTTGGCTTGTCCGTTCTTGGTTCCGGTTCGCCAGGTTCCTAATAATGCTAAAGAAAAACACGACTTAACACACTTGTAGATCGACCCACGATGCCGTCTCGTCGGGCAAAAGATGAATCCCTCACGAACATATACCCCATCTGTCAGTCGTCTCTCTTCCGTCATTCATGCAACGAAATCATTTAGTCCAAAACATTTGACCACAGGGCGCCGTTGGCATCGCAGGCCCTGTAGCAGCGATATACCCCGTCGTGTCTCCTGGAGGATATCAGCTCTTTGGAAGGACTTTACCCGCGTGGCAGACTTGGGGCAAGGGTGCTGATTTCAGCGCTGAACGACCCTGGTTGCTCAGGCCATTTGATCAAGTGACTTGGATGCCTGTAAGCGAGGACCGGTACTTGGAGGTATGTGATGGTTTCGCCGTTCTTTCGAAATGGTCTGGTTGACGGGAGAGAAAACACAGATCGAGCAAGAGTTTAATGCTGGACAGTACAAGTTCGAGGTATGTTGTTGAGGTAAGCGAGAGCCCGTGTGAGACTGACAGAGCGCCATTTAGATCGAAGAGACGGTGTTCTCGATGGCGAGTTACACGAGCTTCGAGAGGGCTATTGCTCGCGAAGTTGCCGAGTACAAGGAGAAACAAGCGCGAGGTGTCGCTCGCGAGGGTGCAAGGTGAATCGTCATCGTTGATACGAAAGCAGCACTTGCTGAGTTTTTTTTTGGCAGGGAGAACGAACTCCTCCGTGAATGGCTTGCCCAGAAGGAACTCGCAGCTTCTGCAGGAGGCGGCGCAGGTGAGGCTTCCAGGATCGCATGCAACAAGATGGCACGCTGATCCAATGTCAGATTCAGAAGAGAAGGAGACTTTGGACGGAATTTGTGTTCCTTGTTCGATGTCCGCCTCAGTCTGGAAGGTCAAATGCCAAGTCGGACAAACTATCGCATCACCCGACGATGTCCTAGTCATTCTCGAAGCCATGAAAACAGAGATCAACGTCCCAGCTGGTGAAGAGCACGTTGGAAAGGTGGTTATAGGGCTAGGCAAGGGGATCAGGGAAGGTGCGAGCGTCCAAGCTGGTGATGCATTAGTATGGTTGGCGTGAATTTGAAGATGGGATCACATGAGGCTACAAATGAGAAGTTGAAGCGTTGTCTATGTTCTATTATGTTGTATTACAAGGTCGTCTTGACATGACTCATTCCCCATCCACTCAATGGAAGGCCATTCCGTAGATATCCACATGTCGAAGGTTAACACTTCGTCAAATTTTTTTGAAACTAGAGGAGACCTGGAGCTCTAGATGAGATTTCGGTTGGTATCCCCTTGACTGCGATCTTGAGGATCTCCGGGTTTGTGACGCGTTGACTGCGTTCCACTAGAACACGGAAGTACGGGCTTCAAGGTTGCGGCTCATGCTCACTTCGGTTTGGTCTTTAGATGGCTGTTTCTTATGTACACATTACGAAGAAGTGACTTAGTACAGCGAATGAAGCAAGTATTCAAGATGCGTCAGTCCATTTCCCATCAACCAACTGGAGCACTATCCCAAAAATATCCAAATGCTTCAGACCATTCATGTTCTTGCGGCGGTTGAGGATATCCAGCATCTGGGTAACCGAGATGTCTATAGCAGCAGGATTGGCTGAGATCGTAAATGACTGTAGACTTTTGCAAGATTGGATACTGTTCAAGACGTGCGGGATGAACTGAGCATCCCATAAGCGATTGTCAGGCAACCCAGAAGTAAGAGAAAGCTACTCACCTCTACAGAAGATACAGTGTCTTGAAGCCACAAACAGAGGTGGACCGTAAGCGAGCGGAGGAAGGGCCAGTTGTCCCATATTAATTTGTCAGACAGCGCACGGACCAGCTCAGGAGGCATGATAGGAAATGAGAGCACCTCGACTGTGCGAGGTACCTTCTTGAGGATATTCATGTACCGTTCATCTGTGCGCAGGGTTCCTCTATCACATAGCTCTACCTCTTTCAAGGAAGGCTGAGGGGGCCAATCTATATAGTCAAGGACGTCCTCGTATTCAGAAGCGGTGGTAAGACGGCGCAAAAACTGAGAGTCTATCGCCGCCGCCAGCTGCCGAAGTCCAGCGCACTGCCTCACGTGCAGGTGTGATACCTTGATCTTCGTCCTCTCTTCCGGCTCGAGGTCTACAGGCCAAGTCTTGAACTTGCATTTGTCAAAGTATAGCTCCTCGAGCAACTCCAGGGTAGTCATGGCCTCCCAATGCCTCATGTCCACAACGCTCCGTGAAAATCTGAGGTGACGGATATTCTTCATGTGCGTTATCCCTGCGAGGTACTTCTCGACGAAAATTCGGACAGCCCATGAACCTGTACCATCGAGTTCCGTGTTTGTGAAGTGGCAAACCTTCACACATCGGGCAAGGGAGAGTGCGAGGGGTTGTTTAGCAGCAATTTGATCGCAAAGTGTTCGCTCCCGCGATGCCCTGTAAGTAGCACCGTTGCGACGTGACAATGGTGTGTTGTCACGGAAGATAGCCCCGGAAAATTCGACGCGCTCGAAGATACGGGGAAGGCAAACGTTGGCAAAGAATCGACAAACGAGAGAAAGTCTTGTGAGGGTATTGAGTGCCTCAGGGGGAGGCTGCTCGGTCTCTGGGGCAATTTGTTCGAGTATGTGAAGGTATATTTCGTTTGGTACGATGGGTAACACTCGATCACCCACGCGTCGTTCTGGGGCTGGAGGCAAAAAAGAAAATACGCTCAGCTGAGTGGGCAATAAGAAATAATTGGCTTCGTCAACGTACTGGACCACCTGAAAAGTGACATGACTAGCTGCAGTCCACGCCCGACAAAGTATCGCTGTCAGATCTCAAATGAAATGTCAGCTGGCACGTTTTTGCCAGAGTCGCGGGCTTTGTTTGTGATGTGGGACTGAACGGGATTTGCCGAACAGAGTTTCTGGAGCTAGGACCTCCAGTGAGCGTAAACTGGTGCTGGGGAAGTATGCGGCATTGGAATGAAATCGACGGAGAGGGACAGTTTGCGAGGGTATCACATTTCTCTGGAGCGATGCGAAATAGATGAAGGTATATTTATTGAGTATTAGTATGGGTAAAAGTCGATCACCCACGCAATATTAATTGTTCTGGAGCTAGAAGGAAGAGTACACCCAGATACCGACAGCAGGTAATCAAGTGTTATTCGGCGGACTGGACGCATCGACGACATGACTGGCTACAGTCCGCAAACAGGACGAAGTAGACATCAAGTAGTTTGAACGATATGGGTTGACAGAGCAAAGTCGAGAATCTAGATTGAATGCGATCGAAGTCGTTTCTTGCCTCATGGCACTGCTCGATGGAATTTGCTAAACATCCATCGTCACGGAGTTCCAAGACCAAGTGAACACATGCCAGAATTTCTCAACACAACACGAAGGACGAAGTAACTATGTATATCGTATTCAAGATACCTTAATCCATTTCCCATCGACTAGTCGGAGGACTACTCCGAGAATATCCAAATGCTTCAAACTCTCCTGGTTTTTGCGGCGGTTGAGGATATCCAGATGCTGGATAACCGAGTTGTCTCTTGCAGTGAAACGGGCTGAGACCATAAACGATTGTAGGCTTTGGCAAGATGGGATACCGTTCAAGACCTGCGGAATGAACTGGACATTCCATAAGCGACTGCAAAGCAACCAAGAGGGGCAAGAAGGAACTTACCTCAGGCGCTACGGAAAACACACCCTGTCCCTTCCACGAACGAAGATCGACTATAAGCGAACGAAGGAAGGGCCAGTTACCCCATAGTGATTCGAAAGACAGTAATTTGGACAGCTCGCTACTGGAGATAGGGAGTGAGAGCACCTCGAGTGTATGAGGTATGTTCTTGAGAGTGGACTTGTAGTGATTAGATAGTGGCATGAATTCTCTAGGAAACAGCGATAGCTCTTTCAAGGAAGGCTGAGGTGGCCAATCTATATACTCGTTGATAAACACATTATCAGTTGTAAGGTGGCGCAAAAACTGAAAATCTATCCCCGCCACCAGCTGCGAAGAATGACGGCACTCAGTCGCTCGCAAGTGCGACACCTTGATCTTTACCCTCTCTTCCGGCTCGAGGTCTGCGGGCCAATGCTTGAACTCGCAGTTGTCAAAGTATAGCTCCTCGAGCAACTCCAGGATAGCCATGACCTTCCAATGCCTCAGGTCCACAACGGTCCATGAAAATTCGAGGCGATGGATGTTCTTCATGTACGATGCCCCCGTGAGGTACTTCTCAACGGAAACATGGACAGCCCATGGACCTGTACCATCGAGTTCCGTGTTTATGAAGTGGCAAACCTTGACGCATCGGGCAAGGGAGAGCGCGAGGGGTTGTTTAGCAGTAATTTGATCGCAAAGCGTTTGCACCTGCAATGCGCTATAATGGGCATTGTTGCGACATGACAGAGGTGTGTCGACACGGGGGATAGCACTGGGAAATTCGACGTATTCGAAGATACGGGGAAGGCAAACGTTGGCAAAGAATCGGCAAACGAGGGAAAGTCTTGTGAGGGTATTCAGTGCCTCAGGAGGAGGGCGCTCAGTGTTTGGGGCGACTTCTTCTAGTATGTGAAGGTATACTTCGTTGGGTACCATAGGTAACACTCGATCACCCACACGACGTTCTGGGGCTAGAGGCAAAAATAAAATACGCTCAGCTGAGTAACAGCAAATAATTGCCCACGTCAACGTACTGGACCACTTGAGAAGTGACATGGCTAGCTGCAGTCCACTGTGGCACGGTGGTGAAGTGTTGGATGAAGTATCAGCCACTTTTTGCGGCCTTTGTTTGTGGTGTGGTACTGAGCGGGATTTGCCGAACAGATACGAGGCTCTCTACCAAGTCTAAGTTTCTGAAGCTGGGACTACCATGGGATTGGTGAATGGATACATTCGTCGTAGAATAACCAGGAGTGAATGTCTGAGAATCAGTGAGTCCACTCAATATGGAGGGCACAACAATCTTCAGTGCACGGACCGCAAGGTCCAAGGAATTTTGATTGATGCACAGTAGTATGCGTGAGGAAATGAGGATACAGCGGCGTGACAATAAGATAGCAAGGGAAAAAGCACATCAGTCGAACAGCCCGAAGCCCTATAGGATGACACATCCACGATCAGCCACCAACGAGACAAACTGCCAGAGAGCGAGAAAACATACCATGTCGTCATCTGACTCTTCCTTCTCTTCCTTCTTCTCTTCTTTGGGTTCTTCGGCTGCTGCTGCTGGTGCACCACCTGCAGCGGCAGCGGCGGCGACAGGAGCACCAACAGCGGGTGCTCCACCGCCAGCACCGACGTTTGATAGGAGATCCTTGACATTCTTTCCCTCTAGTGCTTTTGCGAGGAGGGATGCCCAGATGGGCTCGAGGTCAACATCGGCAGCAGATGTCAATGCGACGATTTTGTCGGCCTAACATATCTAAGTTTCACTATCGCAATGGGATGCTTCACCGATCACGTACGGTGATTTCAATGCCGTCGTCGGCGAGGATGAGAGCGGCGTATGTTGCTGCGAGTTCTACGGCGGCCTGTGGGACGTATAAAGATCGGTCAGCTCAAATCTGACTACTATCATCGGTACATCCGCCAAGGCATCCAACCATCCATCCTTCCAAACGATTATGTGCGAGCTCCAGGATGGATGAGGACGTCTTGGCGGATCTTTTGAGGTGAAACGGCATGAACTGACCATTGGTGCGGACGTTGAGTGCGAGGGAAACGGGTTGGTCGTCGACGGTGGTGTGGAGGGCTACACCTCAAGATGACAAAGTCAGGGATACCATTTGTCTCACGGTACACAGCCACAAACTATACTTCTTGCACTACCACCCGCAATTAGAAAGGTCTAGCAAGTAAATAAACGAAACGACGATAGCTACCAGCGCTGGTGTTTCTCTTTCATACTTCGTCGTGGCGGGAAGGTTAAGCATCGACCGCTCGGAAATTGGCGCTAACCCCGCTCTTTCAGCAATCCAGCAGTATCCTTGATTCTGAACCTTTGTCCGGGTCTAGTGCGCGCCCATCCTCATCGCCCTCAAGGGCACGCTCATGCAGATTTCAAATCATCGCTGTATCAAGCCATTGACATCCTCAAATTCTACCTGTGACATCTCCTTGAGGTAGATCAATATCACAACACACCCACAGCACCCAGGCCCATTTGATCCCGATGACTTTGTCAAGGCGACTATCTTATCGTCGTGCAGGAGCAACCCACCATCAGCATCCTCGGTGGTCTTTCGCTTAGTTGCCTATCACACCAACGGCGATAGTCCAACGCCTTGGGTCCGGACGGACTGTTCATCCACCGACGAACGAAAAAGACACGGCGGGTCTTACCATCAACCCAAGCACAGCCATACACTCATCCCACGTTTCCCATCTCATGTATGTCAGTCTGAAGAAGAATCCAAGTGCGTGATTTCGTGGTTTCGTCGTGAGCATCAGATGTACGCTAAATTACTACAACACATCCCGAGATGTCCCGATATGAAATACATTGTTAACCGTCCCCACATGCGTGCATTCATATGTCGTTTAACAAAGTGTTACCACGTTGTAGGACTATGTAAAGATAATCAGTAAAAACACACGACAGACAGAGGAGGACAGAAAGTGCAACTCACCCAAATGTCCCATTGACTTGCCAAAGTGGCGTCGCCATCCCATCGGCCGTGTTTAGGAACACGGTGTTTCCCCACCATGTCTGAATATTGTTCGCCCCGATCGTCCCGTTTTTAGGGAATTGTAGGCAGAAGAAGATCAAGATGATCGAGCAGGCGAGGCCAGAGTCGAGGGCTGCGGAAAGGACGTCTGTACATAAAACGCGCGTGAGGAATGCGATGCGACGGAACGTAAATGAGACAACACATACAATTGTACTTAGTCCACCAAGAGAAATGACGTCTACGAATGACGTATTGGAAGATGAATCCGACAATACCCCATGTCACGTAGTTGACAGCGGATGCGGGAGGGATATAAGCCGTGCCGTTGAAAATGACAGGGAAGCTGAACGACACACTGTCAGTACATAGATACGAGAGTGTAGAAATGAGACGTACTTCACATAGCGGACCCAGCTGTTGGGCCACCTCCTCTGCGCAAACCATGCAATAACAGGGAGGAATGCACCGATGAGGAAGAACCAAACCAAATCGTGGTATACCTGGCCGCTCGAAAACTGGCGCTGAGGACCGATAACACCCCACTAGAGAAAAGAAATGAGCCGTTGTTGAGAATCATAAGTTCATCAACGACGCACGATGATAGAAGCAGTCCCGAACACTTGAGTGCTGGGGCAGATGAATTTCGCCGGTTGGTTGGGTGTACACATGTCTTTGATATTCGTGAACATCCACGCTTGAACGCCGAGTTGGACGGTCCCCGAAATGACAGATGCCGTTACTTGGGCCCAGAACATCGTCCGAGGTGGGATCTTCATGTAGTGGCCGAGTTTGAAGTCGGAGGTGAATTGGAGTCCTTGGTACATCGTGATATATCCCCACGTCTTGAACAACATCATAGCAAGAGGACGTCCAGGAATAGCATACCCGACGATCAGCTCGGTGATGACATTAAGGCCAATCTGTTGGTTGGTGATGGCCTGAATCATTCCAATGGGGATCATGTAGAAGTAAGCGATGATCAGACACAAAACGAAGCCCCACACAGGGAAATCCGTTGGCCAGACCTCGATACACACGATACCAAACACGAACATGACCACGAAGACGCACATGTACCACCATTCTGGAACTTGGGGATACTTGGACATGAGACGTGCGTGAATATCTGGCTGCTCGTGGATAGATCGGCGAGCTTGGGTCCAGATCTGTTTGCGGAAGAACAACATGGCGTGTACGATCGTAGAGGTGATCGCAGCGAACGAGAGGCCATACGAAAGCGCGAATGTGGTGGAGAGGAACAGTGGACTGTATTCCTCGTATGCAGTGAGATTGAACTCGTTGTTCGGAGTGAGGATCCTCGAGACGTTGTAAGCAGCGCCAGTGTTGTCAAAGGACGTGCGTGAGCCCATGGGCATATACTTGGCGTACCAGGTGTTGGTGTAATAAAGGATAGGGGCTACAATCCAGAAGAAGAAAACGAAGCCTGACATGACGTTGGCTTCCGCCCACCAGGGAGTGGAGAGGGGACTAATAATGTAGGTGATTTGCGCCCAGTCGAAGGTGATGAGGCTCATGCCGAGACCGCTCTGGTACCCGAACAGTTGGTTCACCACGACATTTTCCGGGGCAATCCAGCACACCCACGTGAAGTAACTGAGAGCCTGGAAAAGATAGCCCGGGAAGAAGTACCAAGCAATGCCCCCGAGCCAGACGTAGGTGAAGAATTTCCCACGGGAAAGGCCTCCGCGTGTGCCCATACCGGCATAGGTTTGAGCATGCAGGGTGTTAAACAGTGCGCAGTTAACCAAGTTAGCGGGCCAGACTGAAAAAGGCAGTAAGTATCAGAGGGTAGTTCCATCGAGTAACAAAACATACTCATAGATGGGGGCAGCACCAAGAAACGGCGCATGACACCACCGAGAGCGAAACCGATCATTTGAGTCGACATGACGAGCATCCATTGATCTGAACAAGAATGTTAGGCAAGCAACCAAATATTTCTCCGAATACTTACAGCCGAAATTGAAGACTTGGTTGTAATACACTCGTTGGACTGCTATAATATCGGTCTATGCAAAAGAAGTTAGTCGGGCTGGGAGCGATAGGAGATAGAAGCGTACAGCATAAGCGGACTGGTAACCAATTGTTGCCATCATAGTCACAATAACATGTTCTTTGATCGAAAAGGGACCAGGATTGAGGGCAAGGCCAAAGATCTTCTTTTGTGGCATAAATCTTGCCCACATTAGACCCATCGGGAAAGAGAGGAGCTGAGCGACGTTGTTGGTGATAGTGACCGAGGGATACCGGAAGAAGAAGAACTGGTTCAACCCAGGTACCAAGACGGCCCAAAAGACACCTAAATCATGAATAAGTCAACTAGACTCTGCATGATGGCTGGGCACATAACCATACCCATCGTCCATGAACGCAGTGTGCTACAGGGAATGGTCATGTCATCCGTATTTGCCACAGCCGATCGCACCTCCGGGTACGGAGAATCATCCTCTGCCCTCTTGTGTAAGAAACTAGAAACCACCAAATAACATCACTCTCGCCTACCTAGGATGCCAGCGAGGGCTTGTTCCTTATCGATATTGGGATCATCGAAATCCTCTAGTACAAGAGGAGCACCCGCGGGGACTTGACGACCGCAAGTGGTGAGCAGGCTTGCCAAGCCAGATATAACCGAATGACAAAACTTACGATCCTGCTTTTCCTTTTCAGCCGAACTGAGGCTGTTGCGTTCCTCGTAACCCGACATTAGGGAATGGGGGCTAGAATGAGGGGGAAAAGAACGAGTGTGCGAGAAGGCGGCTTTTGTAGGGAATGCATCTAGGCTAATAAAAATGAAGGTAACCGATATAGTGTTACGACCGAAAAGCCCCTCATGCACGGGCCAGTTACACGGCTATGCTGCGAGAATCTGAATCAGATCCGATCTACAATCTATTAGCCAAGGAACTTTGCAACTGGGGCGGGTGGGTCCCCAAGGCACAAGTATAGCCTGGAATCGGTAGACTGAGTGAAAAAAAAGGTCGAATGGTTGACCTTCGAAACGGGAGCAATCAGAGCAACCATGTGGTACATCCTATCACGTGGTCGATAAGAAACACCCCCCGATCACAGACTTTCTTGGACTCCCTTCGCCTATTCCTTTGGCGACGTGGATCTAGCCCTCCAAGTGCCTTGGCAGATTATGGTGATCACATTTCGTATGTTCAATCTCTCATCTGTAGCATCTAGTTGGGGTTTGACCATCTTGCACATGCGTGTGCATCGGGTGTGATCCATGACTAAAAATGATGGTGGCATGCGAGTCGCGACCTACCCCATGAGTAATATCCACCTCTTCTTCCGACTTCCCCACACTACAGGATACGGTAATTGGCCATAATTGGCTGTAATTGGTCCCTGCAGGCTATCATGCAGCAAACGAAGCAAACGAAAGATTGATTATGCCACGTCATGTCATCGTTTGATCGGTTCTTCGCGCTCTCTCCCGTCGGATCCTTTCCAAAACGTTCTGGGTCATCTCCCTGTCTTGCCATCGATATCATATGCAATCGCAATCCTCTCGGACTTGGGTTATTCATGGTGCATACCTCTATTCTTCTGCGTAGTCACCCATCTGTCGAGGAGGTAAAAGAAGCACATTCATTAATCAAATCACGAAACCTTGTTCCTTGTTCTCCGCTGACTTCGCAGGGTTACTCATGAGCTGCATCAAAGGAACACGAGGCAGGCATCGCTCGCTGTTGCTTTCGAGCGCCACCGCAATGGCCCAGCCGAAATCGGTCCTCATTACGAGATCCCGGTGTTGCTTCGTAAACTACATTTTATCTTGCAGAGTCTCCGTATGAGCCTCGCTCGTGTTATCGCTCTCGAAATCACATTCTGTGATCACTTCAATAGTCATCTACCCCATTGGAAGAGACTACACTAACCTGGAGAATTCGGTTCCACATGCGAATGCACAGCCCCTTGGAGACCCTCTGATCTGTCCGCATGACACGGAACGAAGTTAAGGCAATGCGGCGTAAGTGTGCGGCTTACCGGACATGCACACCCCCCGGAGCTAGCAACCATGTGGTTTTCTATGCCAGAGTCACCGCGACTGGGGGTGTCATTTGTTTGAACGATATCAAGCTTGGCAAAGCATATCTTTCCCGGCCCGGTGCAACAGTGGGAGGTGGCGGCCGTAAGCGCTGTTGCAACAACGAAATCTCTTTCCGTTCAGCTATCCCCTTTTCGTAAGATCTGCATCTGGGGTTGGAGGAACTGTGAGAAATCTCCGGGGGCAGTTTGCAGGTGGAAGGCCAGACAAAGGGAGCACCACATTGCAACCCCCCATACAGGTTAGAAGGGAGGAAAGATGGGCATGTACCAACCGGACTCTACTTAAAAACCGCTGGCCATGCGCCCCACTTCACGAAACAGAGAGCTGCGAACGGTACCTTATATCCCGAGTTAGATCCTCAACGAAATTGTGGCTCAATAACGGAGTCTGCCTCGGGTAAACCATAGGTTCCTTTCCATCCCTATCAGGAAGCCTTGGGATGTCTTGCACACAGCTGGCGGATAAGGTTCCGCGGAGCCCTCTGGTTCTTTCTTCCTAAATGCAGTATGTCGCTCGAAAGAACATGCCAAACATTACTCGTGTTAACACCTCGGACACCGTGCTAGTTGTTCAGGTGGACGATACCCCACGTGGCGTTTACCCCCCAGATATAGGGGAGGTAAAACTCGCACGACTCGTTTGAAACGAGATGCCCATGCTTCAGCGCAATGGTATTGCTGAGAGGACGTTGACAACGTCATATTGCCCCAGGCAGCAGATTGAGGTGCGAGAGTGTCGCCCGCAGATAGTACCTGCCGGCGGTCAAACGGTATGAGGTACTCTCCGAATCTGTTATCATCCTGGGGGAAATCACGTACTTGGGTCAAATACGTCTGTTGGTAACCTGGAAGCTATTTGTACCTATCATCATCTTGTAGCTCGTAGTGAAAAGATCCTCTCGGCTCGTTGACAATACAATCAGAGTGAATGTGGCAATAAGGGCCCAGAGTGCTGATCCGGCCGAACGAGCACATGCCATCATTGACACCGGTGATTGGAGGGGTATGATTGTTCGAGTCTTTGACGTGCTCTCAAGAACAAGAGCTTGAGAGGATTAGAACGGACTTGATCCCCGAGGTGTTGTGCATAAGCTCGAGAGAGACAGCTGGTTCACAGGAATTGTGAGAAAATTCTCGTGTGTGGCAGAAGGGAAGTACCTGGTTTGACCCATGTCTACTTCCTTCTGCAACCTGGTAACACGAATGAACTGCGCAGGAGGAGCACATATATCCAGTTACTCGCCAGATGTTAGAAGGCGACATATGAACTTTGCTCACTAGTAACCTCCACCGTGACGAAACAAGCTGCAGGGGTCTCTGGTACACTTGCTCGGGTCTGGTCTTTGTGTGCACTGTGATTGCGAGGAACATTTCTGAGAGGTTCTGCAAGTTCCATTAAAACGAGAAAACCGATTTTTCTGCGGAAGATGGAGAGCGTGGTGCGGAAGGAGAGCCTGAGTCAAAAGTTAGGGGTGAATTCCGAGAAAGGAAACACTTCCGTGCCACGTGGAAATCCGACTTTGACTTTGACTTCACCTTCACGTTCGTCACCACACGTCGTGGACATCCAACGGGACCAACTGTAATCATGGTGAAGATTAAGGATTGTCAAGCTTTTATTCTAACTGACCTCTCACTAGTCGGCCCTCTTCAACTTTCAATCTCTACTCCTCGTCATACTACTCATGATTTGCACGTGCACCTATGTCCGCGCAGTTGCACCACGACTAATTGACAGGAACAAAGACGGGTATGTTATCCTCTGGAATATCGTTCGATCTCGTTTACGACGTCTGTGTAGGATCTTTGGTCTATTCTTCATGTCAGCTCGGATAGGTGCGTGGCCTATT
>JBBPJZ010000850.1:0-12735 GCA_038089015.1 Chalciporus aff. trinitensis
GAGGTGGCGACTGTGGCAACGAACTGGAATACCACATGTCTGTGATCAGATATGATCATAAGATAAGATCCTGAAGAGATTAGATAAGATAGCAAAGCGAGAAGAAATGGCTAAGTCCATGATACGTAGCGTGCTTTGTGAGGGCACCGTAACAATTTCAACCTCATCTGGAGTTGCGAACTAGCTGGATGTGGGAACTATGAACTTGAATTATGACGCAGTCCCTTGGAGTACTTCTCACTATGCGCGAGAAATGAGCACAGAAGGTATGCTAAACGCTCTGTGGGGCGAAAGTCGAATGAGCATCACCTAAGCTCAAGATCTGAGATCTGCTTACTCTAAGGGCATTAGGAGAAGCATTCTTTGCAGGGTATGAAAACATGATGCACGTGGAAGAGCCTTGTGTGCATCATTTGCTAATCTCCAAGGTCAGGACAAGTCAAACAAACTCCACCAGCCCATCATATCCACTTCCCAAGCCATGCGGAATTCAATCCCAGGCTATCAGGCTGGGAAGGTTCGGGTTTCTGACTACTGCAAGCAGTATGAACTCAACCCAGAATATATGATGAGAAAATCGGTGCATCCGCCAGGGATATGGAGACATGGAAATGTCAGGATTCCATTGATGAGATAGACCGGCTGCAGGTATTGTCGGAAACAAATTACAAGTCGAAGGCTCTCGGGGACAAGAAGGAAGCGAATGCTTGGACTGGACTCAGAGACGGAGAGGGTTTTGGGGAGTAACAAAGAACCTCAACGACTAAACACAGCGGAATCCAGTGAATGGTAAGTCGGTTCTGACATGGAAGAGTATACTACGACTGATTCTTGTGTAGGCTTGAGTCAAGTTGTTTGATAAAATTGAAGTTTATAGGGAATATGGTTGATCGAAAATTCTTTGTAACGGTATATGTCATGAGATGAACTTTGGAAGTAAACAATCGCAATCCTACAAGGGTAGATAACTAGTAGATATCAGCGTTATTTGCTCATGTTAGGATCTAAAGCTACTGCCAAATATGCCCAAACAACCACCATGACTGGCAGTGACTCTGCGTGAGTCGTGTCCAGATCGAGTTATAGTCCATTGCCATTCCATGCAGAATCCTCGAGTAACAGCCATGTCTGCTTGAGCTGCTGAGGTCCCAGAGGACCTTCAATCATCTCAAGCAACACGTAGATTCTTTGCTTGTCTTCATCGACGCACAGTATACAGAGCATCACAATCACAATGGAAACAACCGAAGAATTACAACAACTCGAAATAACAGCCCTAAAGTCTATTTATGATCAAGAATTCTTTGAACCACCTCCCCCCAAAGCCTGGAAGGTACCGTCGTTATCCTGTCCCAATCGCATTTCAAACAGGTCTGAGGGTTGATCGTATCCAAGGCTGCCAGTAGGCTCCCCGAATTTATCATCAAAGTTGTACATCCAGACCCAGTACATGCATCCAAAGTCTACTTCCACCTCCATACCAAGTGATTCACCTCCTTTCCCCCTCGTTTGATCATCCCTGACATCCAACCCAGATTCCCAAAGACATACCCAACTCTCGCTACACCCATATTCACTGTTCAGAGGCCGATCCGCGGTATCAGTCATGACATGGAAGTGGCGCTATCCAAGGTCATCCATTCGGAAGCTCAGAAGCTGCGAGGCTCAGAAATGGTCTTTCAGGCCCGTCATTCCGCTTGATCCTTATTGGTCTCGTTTCAAATACCTTGAATCTTTGTTTAGATCATCACCACTGCTCAGGAATGGATATCGGATCACGTTCAGCCACCGAGCGAGGCGTCCGGTTCTCTTGCCACGGAGATGACGAAACGTGCCACCCAGGAAGAACGAGTCAGTCTATACTTCATAGTCGACTATGATTCGCATCTCTCATCATGATTGACCAGGAACGACGTGAAAGGGAAGAAGCAGAAGTGCAGCGCCAGTCTGAGCTTGCCGCCCAGCTTGCCGAAGAATTGCAAGAACAGATCCAGGCTGATGCACAGAAACATCTGATCGCGAGAGAGATTCAATATAAAGCTGCACGACGGCGCGCTCAATCCGATGCGACAGAAGTGCCATCAGCTGGCGATACGCTGACGGAGTCCTTTCCCAATGAGGTGGAGTTTAGAGGCATACGCTTCAGTGCAGTGAAGATGTTCCATCCTCGCAAAGGTATGTTCATCCATCTCGTCCGCTGTTGTATTCAAACGAACTGTATCAGAGTGCCTTGGCATGACGTACCTTGCCGATCCTTTGTGTGACGATGTGCATGCCACGCTTCCTCTAGAGGTCCATACAGTCGAGTTCAACTCCGACTACTACGTTAGTTCGCAAGGTAATTTATCTCATGTTTGCCCCAGTTGCCTCGGTTACTATGACTCGTCCAGGTAGGAAGAAGCTTAGCCAACTGGAGGCGGAGATTCAACGTCTCATGAGGGTGCAACATCCGAACTTGCTCAGCGTCTTTGCCGTCAAGCTTTATGTCCCGCATATTGGCTCCCCTCGGTTGGCAGTCCTGTGTGAACAACGACCCGCCCTTACCCTTCAAGATGTTTTGGAGGACTGTGACGGCCTGCGAGAAGACCGGGCGTCTGTAAGACGGTTCATATATTTTTTACTTTCTCCTGGCTGAGCCTTGACGTATAGGATTACCTTGCTCAGATACTCTCAGCATTAAATGCCGTACATTCCAGCGATGTCGTCCATCGAGGTTTGTTTCTCCCCGAATTGAATGCACCCTCTTGTTGACCAGATTAATTAGCCCTCGACACGACCTGTATCTACCTCGCAACCCGTGAAAACCGTAGCCACTCCAAGCTCGTGAAGGTAGGTAAAGTGGGCTATCATGCCCGGTTGAAAGACCTCCATCGATCCAATCCTTTTTCTTCTGGGCTGGCACTGGTAAACGACGAGAGCACAGTTCCTGATGCTTGGTAAGCATTTCTTGAACATTGAAGACGACTGATGACCCTGTTTTCACTAGGTTATCCAAAGAAGTTCGCGATTCACCCTTGTCTTACACGAGGGGACGCGACATCCACAGCGTTGGAGTGGTCTTTTTGCAGATGCTCCATGGCCAGGGCGTGATGCAAAAATTCAATGATCCACGCGAAGCCCTGCAAGCAGGTACATGCCGCGTATCTCACTCCTCCGTCCGTCCTCCGCTCAAACGATTGGTCTTTCAGCATCCATAAGCTCCGTGCTGCAGGTGACAGGGATGAACATGCTCTCTTCGAGCAAAAAGTCTCATATTTCTTGCTTGAGTCTTCTTGCTGACTTGGCCGCGATGACCATCACTTCTCCGGTCCGGAACCAGACGCCGTCTATCCCGGTAGCAGGGCCGAGAACACCGATGGGCAATAGCAACCATTATGGGAGCTCCCCAGAGAAAGATTACTTCCGTTCACGCCCAAGGACCAGACAAACGAGTAGGTGGAAAGAGGATTGGGAAGAACTGGAGTTGTTGGTGAGAAACCGCTCTTGTCCTACGCTCAGGAGTTTCTGACGCCGCGTGCAGGGCAGAGGCGCGTTTGGGTCAGTCGTCAAAGCACGCAACAAGATCGATTCTCGTATCTACGCCGGTCCGTCTATGCACTGTCATTACTCTGCTCGTTCACTTATACTTTGGTTTGCATCTGCAGTGAAGAAGATCCGCCTTCGTACTGACCAAAGTGACACCAAACTCTTCCGTGAAGTTAATGCATTAAGCAGGCTCTCCCACCGTTTCATCGTGCGTTACTATACGACATGGGTCGAGACCGCGGAAGACATCACCACAGCCTCATCCTCCGACTCCGAAACTGCCTCTGACTCCGGCACCGAAGGTAACATGACCTCCGTCCCCCATTCCTTCGAACATCGCGAAAAGTCGGACCCGTTTAGTATTGATTTGAACGATTTGGACGATTACGGTGGATCGGGGAGCAGGTCCTCATTCCCAAGCATTCATTTCACGAGGTCGGATGTCAAAGATGAGGAAGATGAGGACGATGGTGAGGATGCGTTTGCGAGTTTGTTCACGTCAGAGTATGCGGATGAGGTAGATATGAAACTGCCGCCTGTTGTACCGAGGACGTTATATATCCAGATGGTGGGCCTTTATTTTTCGCAGTCCCCCTCGGGAGGAGAGTTTATGAGCATGGTATGCGTATCTAGGAATTCGTTGAGCGTCAGACGCTGAAAGAGGTGAGTGCGTGGTCATTCTTAATTTGGCGTTTTGTGACATGGAGGTCTTTTACCCAGAGAGTCGCGGAAGGTCTATCTGAAGAGGAAGCCTGGCGACTGTTCAATCAAATCTTGGAGGCCCTGGTGCACATGGGAAGCATGGGTATTGTTAGTTCTCGTTTCCCCCTCGTAAAACTGGTTACTGATTACTATTTATCGCATTCAGCTGCACCGGGACATCAAGTTGACAAACATCTTCATAGGTCAGATCCGTTTTTTCGTCAACCCTCTGTTGCTGATTACTCAATTGCGTGCGTCTAGACGGCAAGGGCGATTGTAAAGGTGAGCGGCTGCTAACTTCAACCGGTTCCAAACAACCCAATCTAACTCTTTGAAGTCGGTGATTTCGGATTAGCGACGTCCAGCCTCGCAGCTGTCGACCCTTCGGACTTGTCCCCGCAAGTTACTCACTCGGATTCGGATCTGACACTTGGTGAGCGATATATCTAATGTCGGTACTCCACGGTGTTGAATGAGTCCCCGTAGAGGTGGGAACGAAGCTATACATTGCTCCAGAAGTTTCATCACGGAAGAAAGGCCCTAGGAATCACAATAAGGCCGATATGTACAGCTTGGGGGTAAGTCCGGATTTAAGCTCTATCACCGATATCGGGATTTCACAAATCTCAGATCGTCTTTTTCGAGATGAATTACGAGTTCTCCACCGGAGCTGAACGGATCGCGGTTATTGAGGATCTAAGGAAACAGGAGGTATACTTCCCCCGTGATTGGGATGCGCATCGCTCGAGGCAGAAACAGAGTGAGTGTCGCATTTGCGAGGTAGGGTAATGTGCGGGATCTGACTGTCATTAGTTATCTCATGGCTCCTACATCACGATCCTGCCGGGCGCCCGAGTGCTTTGGAGCTTTCGCAAAGTTCGTTGTTGCCGCCTCGGGTGGAAGATGAGTACTTCAAGGGCGCTCTACGCATGATGTGTAAGTATTGTTACACTCCCAACATCGTACCCTGCTGAATGATGGTTTATAGCCAAACAAGATTCGCCATATTATCAGAGTGTGCTCTCTGCGCTCTTCAATCAACCACCCAATCCCTCAAGAAGTTTCCTCTACGATCCCGAAGCTGAAGTGCCTGACCACGTTCACCTGAACACAATCGTGGAAGAAAGAGTTTCAGCGATCTTCCGTCTTCATGGCGCGATTGACGTTGAACCGCCTCTCATGGTTCCCGACACGGGCCTTGACGAGAACCAATCTCAAGCGACGTTCATCGATCGTCATGGTGACATCGTTTCCTTGTCCAACAATGCACTGGTGCCATTCGCAAGACTGGCTGCGAGGAATGCGATGACGCGTATCAAACGTTTCCATATTACGAATATCTATCGTCCGAAGTGAGTTTGTTTTCCGGATTTGTCATTCCGCGTGGTTGAGACATTGATATTTCTAGCCCTATTCCTGGACACCCCAAAGTCACGAAAGCAGCTGTCTTGGATATCATTACGCCAGATTTTACGATTGGGATGATCGCTGCGGGAGCAGAGTTGATGATGCTCCTTAGCGATTGTCTTCATAGCTTCCCAAACCTCGCTCAAAGTTACGAGATACATATCTCCCATTCACGGAGTCAGTGTTTCCTCTCGTTTGCATGTATTCGTTGGTCTGAATCCCGTATCAGTTGTGGAGTTAGCCTTGAGCCGAATCCCGGAAGAGTCACGCTCCTCAGTCATTGATATCATGAACCAATCCAAATCATCTTCGTCCCAGAAACGCGCGGCGTTGCTCAAGAAGGGTCTCCTCCGAAGCACGGCAGATGAATTGGAGGTCCTCGCTGAGATCGATGAAGACATCGATGGACTATTGGCTAAGCTCGAGAAGATTTCTCCCTCCTTGACGACCGTGATGAAGCCGTCCGTTGAGGAGATCAAGCAAAGCATTCAATTTGCGGTCTCGGCGGGTTTTGCGGGGCCTGTTTATTTCCATCCCTTGATGTGGGGTGCGCATCATATGCATTTCAAGGATGGGTTCCGATTGGAGGTGGTGAGGCGGACGAGACGGATGGATGTTCTCGCTGCTGCTGGTCGGTGAGTGGAATCCCTGACTTTTTTGTGCTTGTAGAAGCTAATCCGTATGGCTAGGTACGATAACTTGATCGCCCAATACTCGGCGCCTAAAACGAAGAGCGACCCTATCTGTGCGTTCGCTGTACAGATTGCCCTAGAGAAGATCACAGTCGCCCTCGCGTCTTTCCAAAGCACGTCCGTGAAAGCCCTCGTCAAAGAACAGCGCTCCTTTGGTTTCTGGAGTCCCCGTCGATGTGATGTCTACATCATGTCCTATCAACCTGGCTATGTCCAAGACCGACTCGAGGTCGCGGCGTTGTTATGGCAGAACAATATCAGCGCTGATATCATGTATGACACGACGCTTGTGGAGGCAGAAAGTGAGGGACATGTCGAGCTGTGCTCACGTGAGGGGATTTTGTGAGTGGAGGGCCCGTTTGCAGGGGGCGAATGGATGCTGATCCACTTGTTAGATTTGCGGTGTATCCGAGACCACGGACCGCTCGACGTGAGCAAGTGGCATTCAAGGTGAAGAGCATTCTCAAGGGCACGGAATATGAAGGTGAGTATTTTGCGGATTTCCCCTAACCGCTCATGCTGAAGCTCGGGCATCAGTTTCTCGACAGGACCTCGTGGGCTGGTTGCATCAACAAATCGCTGAACAGAAGCGTATCGATTCGTCGACGTCTGGAACAGCTGGGTATCCCAGCACCCTGCAAGCTACGCTCTCTGGAAAAGATACCTCAGGTGCAATCGATGTTCAGCTAATTCTTCCGGTCGACACGAAGAAGCAACGAAAGGTTGTCAAACAGATCTTGCTTGATAGAGGTGCGCAGCTGATTCATTCAGTCGGATCCCGTCGCCAATCAAATTACTCTTGCGCCAGCCTACGAGCGAGGCGCCCATTTCAAGGCCGCAATCCAGAATAACATTCCCATGCTCGTGATCGATGTTCCCAGCACTGTTTTCGACAGCCTCATCAGAAGTTCTAACTGGATCCAGGATGAAGATGCGTGGAAAGCAATCGTGGCATCTATGCCAGCGTTACAGACGGCGTATGCGTATCAGGTACGGGAGGCAGCTGCGAAGAGGAAGGTTGAAGGACATCCGTTTGTGTTATTGTATGCTACGAGAGAGGAGAGGATTCAGGTGCTCAGCTTGACCCAGGGATTGACCTAGTCTATGGTTGCCTGTATTTTTTTCACGAGGACGACATGAGGTGTCCCTTACCTAATGAACAAGCGAACATACATGAGTCGCTTGTTTGACAGATTCGTTTCTTTCTCCCAACTCACAAAATTCACAGTGATGTTTTAATTTTGTCCTCAGATCGGAATGGAGACGGGCGTTAGAAGTTCTAAAGAATTCCATTCGGGAAGTCGGTGGTTATGGTGGACCGGACACATGTTGAAAGCCGACCTGGTGATCGGGGAAACCGTGACCCCTACAGCAACAGGCTCTCGGCCACGTCTCGGCCGTAATTCCAAATGGTTTTTCCCTTGATGAGCGCCGGTGAAGGGGGTCATGCAGCGTTCCACACAATCAATCTCTCCCAAAAAGTATTGCGGGAAGTCCGATGAGGGCATGTACGCTCGCGAGGAATGCAGTGCATGAGCGGCTAAGGTGAGTTCTTGGCTGCCTGATGGAAACTGGGAGCCGAATAGCATACCCAATGCCGCAACGTGTTTTCTGGCTTTCGCCTCTTAAAAGTCCATGCGTAACAGAATGCAGGGCATACCCCATCGTTATGGCTCCCGTCCTCCCACCTCTCTCTGATGCCAAGTTTTCTCTCAATGCCTGGGGAGTCGCCGGTATCTTTGGAGGTGAAGAAGCCATCTCGGCTATGTCGATGATTCCCCTGTATCAGGGTCGACGGTGGCTGGGATGGTACAACTCTCCTGGTAGTCTCTTTGTCGCGAGACACTTTGGTCGCCTTACCCAGTCAGCTTTTTGGCGACAAATCTTCCCGTACTCCTCCAAATCCCCTGCAGCCCTGTTTGGTTTCGATGGTAAGAAGGGGCCAAAATACATCGCTGCTCTTTCTGGGACGAAGATGCGCACGGGTCACTTGGGACACCTCGCAGTGGAAAGGTGCCTGGAGATGAAGGACTCGGAGGTGACGGAGATAGAGGGGAGGAAAACGCTACCCACTGATGTCGCGCTTATTGAGTTGCATTCAGAACTCGTCGATTACGACCACACAGTTCCGCGAATCTCCTTCGCCAACACCCTACTTGCCCTCTTCCCCATCTTCGTCAGCATCGTCACTTGCGTCATGTGTGCTCTGTATCAGGATTGGTACAACTTCTCCGTCATCGCGACTGGCATCCTCGCGAGTGGTTTCGCTAGCACCACCATTGGGTCTGCCAAGCTGTCACTTCGGTCCGTGACAAAGCCAGCTGCCAGTGCCCCTCCAGGGCACGGGGTTCTGATCGCGGATGACATTGTAGTCGTCGTCAAGGGATCAGAGCCAGCGGTCAATGCTATCACGAAAGGAAGGTTCGCGTTGGAGCTCGGCAGTCCATGGCTGCACAACGCCGTTGGCGTATGCTCCCTCTTCCTCATCGTGGAGTTTCTGGCTCAGCTCCTTCTGATCCCCCAAGGAACGTTGTTCGGTCAAATCATGTTCGTTACCTCCCTCTGTGTGTCGTGGGGGTACAATTTTCACCTCTCTTCCTATCGGAGGGAGAAGCTTCAAGCAGACATCCTTTTCTTGAAGCTTGGGGACCCCAAGATACGCAAGTTCCGCGCTGGCACACGCACAACGATGGTGACTCTTGTCGCCATCTTCCTTTTCAATGGGGTAAATACCCCTCCTCCCGATGGCGTCGAGAAGATCTTGCATCGCTTCCTCCCGAACGATACGCCTGTGTGGAATATGTGGAGACAAAAGGTAACTCGGCAGATATGCGACCGGTTCTCGTCGCACCTGCAAACGGACGAAGATAAGGGCCTGGCGGATGATCAATTAAGGCTCTTGGGTACCCTCCTTGGTGATTCACAAGCGGCGTTTGATTGGTTTTCTAAGGAATATACTTACATCTGACAATGTACAGAATTTTTGTGTATCTTCTACTGCTACGCTTCGTATGTAGGCTTGGACTGGATGTGATTCCTCGTCTCCCGCATCATGGTCATTGCAGCATATAGGGAATGGCCCTCTGGGCACTGGACTACCCATCGACTCTTTGCACAACTACGTGACATTTGTGATCCTTTTTCGGGCTCCACACCACGATACGAAATCACTGTAATAAGTACTTACCAGCGACAATGGGATCCAACATTGTTGTCTGCGTGCTAGTCATCTACTAAGTCATTGTGCAAGCACATGCGTGTACGATTTTCTGCCAACCTCGGAGCACCCCCGTCATCGTGTATAGTGGATCGGTGATAGTGCAACCTCACCTGCTTGGGATGTCTGACAAGTTGGAAGGTGCTTCAAACAAAATTGCCAGACCTCTACGTGTGACATCGCGGTGGTCACGTGTTTTATCACACGATCCACGGACACCCTCTCAAAGGGAGTCTGAATGGTAAGTTGTAAGTGTGGGTTCAGAGAATAGTTTCAGTCAATTGATCATCAGGGCATCGTATTATAAGCGCCATCATCCCGTTCATTTAGTGACTATCAACTCGGATACATTCGATATCACGATTTTCCCTTTGTTCAATATGGGTTGGATGACCCCCACCAACTTTGTGGTGACGGACCACCAATCCCCTGGACTTGATGCGCAATGGGGATTCTTCTTGACGCTCCTTCAAATATATCGACTTCTTATCCCGATTGCAGTATCTGCTTGAGACGCTCAAAATCACTGGACCAAGGGTATCCATCCAGGAACGAGAAGCATTAGCTTCGTTGATTCCTCCCCTGATGCGCGTGGAACTGGACGGTGAGCCTGAGAAAGCTTCCGATACGTCGGAAGGGCATACGGATATGTCGGAAACTCCTTGCAAAAACACATCCGCCGAAAGCTCTTCAGCTATGCCAGTCAACTTCCTTTCAACTGTTACAATTCGTGCTCTCTCCGTAAGCTTCACCTACACGACAACTTTTGTTTTCAGATTTCCAGCCTCCTAGAATACATTCATTGCAAATTTCCTTTAATGCTTCGTCCCAAAATTATGGCATAACGCTAAGAAGAACCCCCCAAACTCCATGGGAATACTGATCTGATACGATGGCCGGCACTGATTTCTTAAATATAACACTACAGCAGCACTCAAGTTTGGGCCACACATCTGTAGTTTGGAAAATGGTTACGGACCAATCTGTACTGGTTTGCGACCAAGCTACCAACGGTTAGCAAAAAGGTGGTCCGAGACCATCACGTTAAGTTGACAACCCACGATAAATGACGCTTCACCCAAGATTCGCCAGGATGAGTCATAGATCCAGGCCAAAAGCGGCTGATTGAACCATAATCATATCTGCTCTTATCATCGTATCATATCAGACCTTGTCCCGCAGTGGTGCTGAGCAACATTGTATCTAAGATAGACTCAGATATATGATTGCAAAATGATTCATCTGAACATGAAGCCATACAAAGAACCGTAAAAAGTCGTACAAGAACTACAAGGAAAATCAAAGCTCATAGTCATAATGGTACCTCTGAGGCTCGGTTTGACCACTTTCGAACAAGCTGTATGACGTTGACGAGTCCCCAACAGCAGACCCCAGATATGGCCCAGAGACGTATGGGATATTGAGGTTGCCATGAGGTGCAGCTGTCATGATAGAGTGTCTGGGGAAGGAGTTTGGCAAAGGTGGCGCAGATGATGTCGAGGGTATGCTTTGACATTCGAAAGTTGCAAGCTCTTCATCCAGGGGTATGAAAACCCTGTTGCGTTGCTTTTGTGGGGAGAAGGGGGGGTCCTTGAGGGAGTTTTGTGTCTCTCTGGATAAAAGGTAATTGATTACTAGGAAGCGAAGATTGTGGAACAAAACAACTTACTGTCCGCGCATATGAAGGTATCTCATACAGTCCTTGAGTTGTATAGCCACTGTCGAAGCAGTTTTGTTGGCGAACTCTATTAGGGATTCATAGTAGTCTTGATAACAAGATGAATATCCTTTTCCAGAGAAAGGAATTTTTGTGGGACCGGGCTTGGTATCTATGTTGATGGCCTCACGGTCTATTGCACAACGGAGCTATCATGAAGAACGTGCTAAGAATATTGTATTATGCTCTAGCGAATCGACTCACTGCTATGGCCGAGAGGGCATACATCTGCCAGGGCGTGGTGTAGATGGCATGTGAGCACGAATGCTTCATGGGGCTCAGATCGTGAGTGTACCAAAAGTTGATATGCAGCTGTTTGAGCTGTTCATTGCCAAACCATTGAACAACTTTGTTCTATACAGTAGTTGTAAGAACAGTGATACGTGCACCAACCAAGGTACTTACATCTGCGCTGTGTTCATGCATAAAAAATCTAGAACAATTGGTCGCGTCAACGATGTGTTCCAGTTCTTTTGACTTCCATTCGCGAAGGAGATTGGGGTCGTTGACAGGAGTTGAGTCCATGGTCTTGAAAAATGCTTTAGCATAGCATGCTGCTCGTTCCACCAACTCCCCGCGGAAGTGGGTCATCGAGGTTAGTAGAAGCTTCTCCATTCCGCCGGTTTGAGTTAGCTCTGTCATATATGGTGAGGAGCTGTTTCAAAAGAAAAAAAATCATACATACGCAATCCTGTAGCAGCGAGAGCCTGCGAGAGGACTTCACTTATTATTGGTTTCCATCGTTTGTGTGAGGTCTCACCGTCACGCAGAACGGGCCACCCAACGTTAGTTGCCATCTCATGCAGTATTAGAGTATGTATCTCTGAAAGAACCCTTTGTTCTGGTTCGGAGTAGCTACCCCATCGTGATGACATGTCTTTAGTTCCTCCTAATACACTTCATGAATCTGAATGAAGTGATGTGAAACCATCTGATTGAAGCAATTCCGCAATGGAGTTGCTACGAGAAGATAGGCGGGATGCACGAGCGCGAGAATATAGATTATTTCTGAAAGTACGGAGATGTTCCTGAGATGGGAGCTTCATGGTATCACGGCGCAAGACTTCCCTGCTGTCACCTTTACTCTATTATAAGACCATATCAGTGTAACTTACAGAACTGATTAATGATCACTAACCTGGATCATCGAGTTTGCTGCTATGACTCGCTGATCTACTATGTGTCCAGCAGATGCTGGCAGCTGGATTGGCAATGTCGAGGCCAGGGGAGAAGGTGCAGACAAAGGGAATCCACTGGTATCGTATGTGGAAGTTGTGGTCAGTGCGGGGTCAGGACCATGGTTGCTAGGGCACCAGGGCATGGTGATACCATTTGCGGGTGCTAGAAGAGGTGCAGTGCGTAGAGAGGACGATGGCATCCCATCATGGAGCTCATGTTGAATGGGAGGGATATGGTAAGGGTTAGGTTGAAACGGCGGGATTGGAGCAGAACCACTGCGCCTCTTGGCTCCAGGA
>JBBPJZ010000851.1:0-12728 GCA_038089015.1 Chalciporus aff. trinitensis
CCTCCTCGAACGACTGTTAATCTCCGAAGACAACTTTCTCGCCAACTCTGCATCGCTCTCCTCGACCGTCTTCTTTTTCTTCTTCGGCGCTTTTGGTTTCACGTCCACGTCCACGTCTGCCTCTTCCGGGTCTGCCTCTTCACTCGGTTCACTCGGTTCACCCTCTCCCTCCTCTCCGTCCACACCCTCCTCGTCCTTCCGCTTCCGCTTCACCCGCTCACCGTCCGCATTTACATTCGCATCCCGACTCACACTCTCGAATATCCTCGAAATAATGCCATCTACAGCTTCCCGATGCACCTTGAGCGACTCCGCCGTGAGTCCCAAATAGGTATATGCAGGGTCTTCACGAAGCGCTTTACGAACGCGTTTGGCGCTGATTGTGGAGAGGTCGACACCGGGGGCGGTGAGAATACGTGTGATGGGGTCTTCGAGAGCAGAGAGGTCGATTGGGGGGGTCATTTGACGCGACGCGCGGGGGTGTATGCGGAGGGGAAGATACTTGAGCAGGGGAGTGTCAGACTGAATTTGAATCAGTGGAGTGATAAGAATTAGTAGGTGTCGGTTAGCGAGTTTGATAAGGGTGAAGATCTAGACAAAAAAAAAATAATAAAAGAAAGACGGTCGACAGCGAAGACGACAAACTCGAACTTCGACTTTGACGTGTGAATCAACCAAAAACGCGCTCTTTTCCTTCACGTGTATCTAGGGCCAAGCAACACCAAACAAGTCTTACTCCCTGGCAATGGAAAGTGTAGAAGAGTGTAGAGCTGGAATGTAAAATATAATCGACGACAATCTCATATTAGGTATACACCCTCCAGTCTCACTCACGATTATCACCGCCAGATCATCCAATCCTGTCTGGCAGGGTCTCCAGGTGGAGGAAACACCCCCCGATCCTGCTGCCGCTCTTGTCCACCCTGTTGCTGTTCCTCCTGTCTTCTCGCCCGTTCCATGAGCCTCGTCCGAATATAAACCAAAATCGCCGTCGCCACACAAAGCCCAACGAGTAACATCGTCTCTCCAAACTCATCTGCTCCCTCCTCACCACGATGTCCACCACGCAGGGCTGCGTCAAAGTAATCTTCAGGTCCGAAATCACTCTCTCGTTCGTTTTCGGCGTTTCTTCGGTCTCTGGCCCACTGGAATGCGAGTGAATGAAGGTGTGGTGGAGGCGATGGAGTGGAAGGTGATAAGCCTCACCTGGACGGGGTCCTCGTCTGCTTCCCGACGCGCTTCTTCCATCCGACGTCTGCGAAACTCTTCTCTAGCTTTTCCAAGATACCACGTATTGTCGTCTCTGAAATCGTCTTCAACTTCATCCGACACGAGCATGACCTGCTCCTCTTTCGT
This sequence comes from Chalciporus aff. trinitensis, assembly GCA_038089015.1. Classification (NCBI taxonomy): domain Eukaryota; kingdom Fungi; phylum Basidiomycota; class Agaricomycetes; order Boletales; family Boletaceae; genus Chalciporus; species Chalciporus aff. trinitensis. The sequence continues at coordinate 1,357 of JBBPJZ010000851.1, forward strand.
AGCTCCCATTCCTCCTGGTGAAACGGCATCGATCTCCCGTTTCAAGTTTGCCCTCTCCGCCACAGACACTGACATCGAAAACGAAAACATCAGCACTTGTGAACAAGTGGGGGGGAGTGAGCGTACGTTTATCCTCGTCGTAATCCCACAGCGGAAGACCATTCTCTCCACCCTGCAATGTGTGCCAAATACTCCGAGCATACAGTTTGACCAAGGAAAGCACCACAGGCAGATAGGCTTCACTATTCGTTTCCAACGCTTGATCGTAATGTCTCTTCGCGAGATGGAAATCCTAGCAACGGAGAGTCAATGATTGAGTCCACTTCGGAGGACTCCTCGTCGTCATCAACTCACTTGTGGTACCCCAATACCATTCTCGTACATCCATCCCAGGTTCCACATCGCGAGCGCGCTCACTTGGGTATCCGCCGCACTCTGGTAATACTTGGCAGCCTTCTCCCATCGAACTGATTCGGGTTCGTCGGGAACACCGAGACCATGATAATAATAATCCCCGACCTTGACCAACGAATCAACGTTCCGTTGCGACGCGGAACGTGTCCACTGCGTCAACGCCAACTGCGCCGTATCATTCGATGCCTCGATCGGAGCAAAACGCGTGAGACGCAAAATGCTTCTGTCTGCACGAACAAACAGACCGTTCAGTCCAGACGACAAACAACGGAACACGTGAAGCATAGTGACGCACCCTGATCAAGAACGTAGGCGAGGTTGTTCTGTGCGACTTCCGATCCTCTCTCCGCTGCAATCCACCATTTGAGAATCGCCATCTCTCTGCCTCGGGAGGTCCCACTGTTCCAAGCAAACTCGGCGTCGTTGATAAGATCGTCATCCCAAACACCACGCTCAGCGACCAGCTTGTAAAACGTGACCGCGTTGGCACAAGACCCAGCGGCGAAACCTTGTGGAAGTCCCGCAGTCCGCATGTTCGCCGTGTTGATCTTGGCGAGGTAGAAATGTGCCTCAAAAGGAGACCCATATCGGACTGCTGTCTCAAAATACGTCCCTGCCAGCTTCAAATCCCCCCGGGCTTGCATAGACATGAGCATAACGTTCATCCAGACGAACACACGCGGTATGCACTCACCATAGTGATGTCGACCAAGGCTGACGAGCGCCTCCGCGAGCTCCTGCCCAGCCGCGTGCGAAAAATGTCCCAACGCCTTCACACCATCTTGTCTTCCCTTGACCAACCCGTCTCGCCACAAGACACCCAACCCATTGTGACATTCCCGTTCGTCGAACTCGGCACCACGCTCGAACCACATCATCGCCATCTCGTAGTCCTGCTTCACGCCTTCGCCGCGCATGTACATCCGTCCTAAATATGCGGCACTCTTGGCTGCCCACCCGGGCTGTGTGATCTCTTCGGCTTTATCGTCGATCACGTTGTGTTGGAGTGGGTTGAGGGGATCGCGAGGCCAGACCTGACGTGCGATCTTGAGGAAGTAAGATCGAGCGAGACCAAAATCTTGGCCTATCCGTCCGACACCTTCAGAGCCCGAGGCAATCCCACCTGCTGTCGCATATATGCTGCCTTGGTAGAAAATCTTGCCAAGTTTATACGCAAAGTCCATTTCACCTCGATCGGCGTTGAACTTTGAAGGGATGATCAGGCTGAAAACTGGGGAGGCTGTGGCTAGGTGGACTGACCATGTAGTACTCGAGGAGATCTTCCCATGTTTCACCTGCAGCTTGGGCGAAACCGGCTTTGACGGCAGGCTTCACGACATTCAACCCTGTCGAAGCAACGCTCGCACCAGGCCCATACACCCCTCCATCCAAATCTGAGAGCCGTGTATGCGTGTAAGGAAGCGTAAGCCCGCCAGGCGGACCTGACAAGTACATCTCCATGGCTGTTCATAAAGATTGACGTCAATGACCACTACGAGACTCCATGCGAGATTGTGACCGCTCACCTGAATCAGCGGCAGCTTCGTACCATTCTACAGCACGAGAACAGTCCTCTGAGGTGCTAATACCACTCCAGTAACGATATGCCAGCGCCATTTGTGCGCCCATGTGTCCTCCTTGTGCAGCAAACGTGTAGTAGAGCATGGCTCTTGCCTGATCGATTGGTACGGCGTCCGCGTATCCCGTCGCATGGAAAAAGCCCAGCATCGCTTGCGAAGACGCGTTCCCAGTCATCGACGCGTGTGTCGAGAAATACGAGTACGCAAGCTTAGGATCCAGAGGAAAATAGATATTCGGAGGGAACTACAAAAAGAGCCCTCCATCAGACGACGCGCACAGACGCGAATGAAACAAAACAAACACCACGTACCATAGACAACCTCGCCAGCACATATACCGCATCCACATTCCCCAACTCGGCCGAATACTGCAATAGATCGACTACCTTGATCGCCTTTCCATGCATCTCTTCGTCTTTCTTACGTGCCGTTCCCGCAGAGCCATCTTTCCACGCGAATAACCGGAAGGGGGAGAGCTTTTGGTGGAGTTTGATGAGGATACGGATGGTGCTGCCAATGGGCCCTTGGCCTTGGGCGCTGGGGAGGTATGAAGAGAGAAAGGTGGAGATTTGGGAGGGGTTGGATTGAGAGAAGGGGTCGTGATCGTATGGAGGAGGGTATGCGGTGAGATTAGAGAGTGTATGCATGGCCAATTTGAATGCCCGTGAGGCTGGTTGAGAGGTCAGTTGGTTTGGGAGTATCATATGGAGTAGAATCGAACCTTCGGCTGTTCGGTCAGAGTCTGCATGTGTGGGATGGGGCGTCTGTGGAACAAGCAGTATAGTCAATGGTACTACAAGAGAGAGGACTGGACGTACGAGTTTCTCGTGAATGTGGTGGGTGTGTAGGTCAGGCGTGGTCTCTGGCTGTACCTGACACGAAGTACCTGAGTCAAGAAGCACAAAGTAACAAAGAAGATCGTACACTTTGCAAATCAGGAGATATTTCAGGTTGTGCAGAGACAGAAGAGAAGGCAGCGAGCACGACCAATCCAAAGGCCAACCACGCTGCCCGTCTCGTCCGTGCTTGACGACGTGTAGTCATGTCTCGGCGACGTCGCCAAATTCGACGTCGTTACTTGAAACAGATCGAGGGATAAATAGCGGGCCAAGTCGTGAAGATCTTTGTACTGTCGAGACGGTTAGAATTCGGGAAAGACTCGAGTCGGTCAGTCTGACATTTCTGCACCGCCACGGGACTGTACCACAAAGATGCCACGTTGACAACCAAGGATCTAATCTGATTGGCGGAATCAATTCAAGTACAATGCATGAACCAGGTAGGTAAGTTACATCAGGAATGTGCACAACGAAATAGTAGAACGACATGGGTAATGTGAGAGACGTGGATCTACACCCTCCCATCGACGATCTACATGGAAACTGGTGAGAGCACTCTTACTGACGGAGAGAGACGTACATAGACAGCCGCACTCGAAACCCCTTTCAATCTCTTACATTCCTCCAGGACATTATGTCCCAAAGTCGTATTCAATGTCCCGGCATCATGGTGTCGCCGGAGGTACCTTTGGGAAGTGTCGTAAGAAACGCACTTGTTGGCTTACGAATGCCTCACATACCGAAGACAAACCTCTTCTTTGAATTCCTGGTAAATCTTGCGATTGCTCTTACGCTTGAAGATTCGAAGTGATTAGCCATGCCTGATAGATAAGAGAATGGGTTAGACTGCCTACCTCGAGTCGGCGCGCAGTTTCTTCGTATGCATGGCTTTGATGAACTAAAAAGTGATCCGCGAGGACGCGAAATGTCATTCCTGAGAGATACATTTCGTAGAGACAGGCGGCCTTGTTTCCACCGTACCCGACGAAGCGCTCGTCGCACCTGCAAGAAATGCACACAGGTTAGCGAGAAAAGGGCAACAGGGTTCATAAGACATACCACGGTGGGCCTTGCTTTCTGAAAATGACATACGGCTCATAGGCAGATTGATACTGCTTGATCTCATACACCTCGCCCGGCGTGGCAGAATAGAATCTCAGATAATCGCTGCTGTTATGTCCCAGGGCCCAGGATTTATGGAACATGTCGATCTTCTTCGTTTCGACAAGCTCAAGGAGTCCCTAAGAAGAGTTGACTCCAGCCGGCTTCGTATCATACTGGGGCGGGAAAACACCTTTTTATCTTTCGGAAACGTATTCGGATCAACCCCATCCAGTTGATTGATGTATTCGAACGCTGGAACAACCAGTGCAGTACGGCCATCCCGAAGGTCACGTCTAACTTCTCCATCCAACTTGGCTCGAATGTGACCTCGAAAGTCGGTGCAGATGGCGAAATCGACATCCAGCATCATGACCAAGTCGGTGCGTGCAAATAGGCGGGCTGCGTTACGCCACGTATTGAGCTGGCGAGAAAATGGGGAGAGAACGATGTGAACGTCAACAAAACTGGACATCCCCGGCGTTGAAATATACAATTCGTGCAGCGCACTAAGAACGACATCGGAATCACTGGGTTTGACATGAATAGCCGCCGAAATCGGACCTGTACATACAGTTAGACAAGTGGAAACTCTCGCGAAGAGCAGAATCGCACCTCTATACCGTTTGACCAGTTCTCCAAACACCTTGAATCGATTCAAGGTGACAAGCGTCGTAATGGTGATATCGTCGTCCTCGAAGGTCGCCGATCCCCTATAGTAAAACGGAAGGATCTTGCAAGGAGGCATACTCTGTGAAAAGACTCTTGAGAGGAAGATAGTCTCTCTCATCACGACTTCCGTAGTCTTCAGACCAATCTTCTCATTGGGCATCGCTGGCCAGTACAACGACTTATCAGGAAGGTCGGCGGGCATCAATTGGGGGTGCCACTGCGTCTTGTGTATCTTTACTATCTCTCTCGTATCCATTGAGATGAAATCGAACCATCGTTTTAGCTTCAGGGATGCGACGGACAGCAGACAATACGACGAGTAGGCGATTGCGCTGGCGATGTAGACGGCAACGAGGACGTGGAGGAACCTCTTGAACGTGGCGGGATGAGACATGAGTACGGTGAACCGGGCCTGTTAGATGGTAATGCTCAAGTAGATTACTGGTCAACTTACGATCGATAAAGTTGGCATTCAGCTACACTATTCCAGCGTGCCAAAGAATCGCCGCGAGACAACGCAGTCTCTCGTACTAAAGAATAGCCAACAAGCCCGGCCCATTTGGGCCCAGTGGTCCGATTGAGAGTAGGTTCGATGGAGTAGACACTAGGTCTATGATGAAATCGGTCGAGGACAATTGGTTCACACGACAACCCCTGCCTCACACTGATAACTTACCCGCCAACCTGAGCCTCGCATGGATCGACTCACCGCAGAGTCCTCGAGTGCGAGAACTTATGAGCTCCTGGCTTTACTCTTAGCCCAATGTCCGTGAGTAACCCTTCCAGGCCTGTTCGTCTTCATTCATCACATATTCCGAATCGTCTCCAGCCAGACCATCGAGATCCTACCTGGCGATGGCTCCGCCTGGCTCCAACCCGAGAGTGCCGAGCCGCCGCCCCCATTCACCCCTTTCCTATTCATGGAGAACAACCTCGGTGTGCCTCAGAAGATTCTCTACATAACCTACCTCTACGCAGTCCCCGTCTTCCAAGCATCCAGGAGCGCGCTCCAAGGACGTAGTTCATCCGAATCTACTCTCCAAGCTCTGATCGCCTCGACGTCCATCCTCATCCTTACCAACCCAGCCCACCAAACCGCTCTCAACACCCGAAAGCATCTCGTCACCATCCAACTCCTCGATCCCTCCACCGAGCTCCACTTCATCGCATCCTTACTCTCGTCCCAACATTGCGCCAAACACGCCGAACTGTGGTACCACAGGCGATGGCTTCTCAGCCGTGCTTGGGATCAACAATCCCCAGAGTCCGAATCGCGGATGGACTTGGACCTATCCAAGCGCCTTCTGTTCTCCTCTCAAGAGGCTCTCGACGAGGAGCTCAAGTTGATAGCCCGCGCCTGCGAACTCTACCCTCGGAACTACTTCGCATGGACCCACCGAACTATTTGCATGCGCCGCCTTCTCTCTGATTACATCTTGGGTACGCACACCCTCGATTTCCCTGCGATTCTCCGACGCGAAATCACGGAGACGAAACAATGGATTTCTCACCATGTCTCAGACCACAGTGCCGTTCATCATCTCCTCACAATCTCTCTCGACGCTACTCGAAACGGAGACATATCCATGAATGAGCTCGTCCGGGACCAAGCCTTGGTCGATCATGCCGTCTCTCTGGTTCGACATTACCCCAGTTATGAAACCCTTTGGTTGTATGTCCGGGGCCTTCTCCTCGTTGACCCTGGTGCTTCAAGAGCACTATGCCAGCAGTTTGCCGAGGATTTCGTCCAACCTCTTGCAGATGGAAAGAGCTATGGGACTTGTGAAGGGGATGATGGAACCAAAGCTGCGAGGTATGCAAAGCTATATTTGGATATACTTTGAAGGTCGAAGCAAGTTTTGTGAGTAAGATTGGGAGTTTTGGGTACCTGATTGTTCCTCTCCATTATAGTGGCACAAAAACAGCGCAACCTTACTGGTGAGATGGCCGAGCGGTCCAAGGCGCCAGACTAAGGATCAGGTCATTAGATGACCACCAGACTATCTGGTCCGAAAGGGCGTGGGTTCGAATCCCACTCTCATCACATTTTTTCTTGCTGTTTAACCTTTCACACATATGTATTGTGATGATTGCTCTACTGGGCTTATTGCATATAGGTATTTCTAGTAGTATGTTGTGGAGTACAACCATAGATGCATTCAATGATGCAAATATATATTGCTTGATAGACATGGTGGTGAAAAGCAACTTGTACAAGATCTTACTGTAGTTGGTATGCTTGCAAAACTCCTTACAGCATAGTCACTGTTTTGCTGGTGTTTGGCCAGGTACTGTACCATGAATGGAATTACAATATCACAAGGTGCTAGACTAGGAATCAGGTCCAAAGGATTAAGGCTTCAAATTTCATCTCATCATATTTTCTTCCATAGCTCTGATTTCATTTTAACTAGCTTGCTCTATTGGGCTCTTGTCAGGTTGCATATCTGAGAAGAGCTCTCTGAATTATAATTCCACTATTTTATCAGGTTATACTATGGTATAATCATCATCCAACTGAACATTTAGACTTTCTTCTTTCTTTTTGCCACCTTACCCTCCTCTTCATCATCTTCACTTTCATCAACACTTCTTTTCCTCCCCTTGCCTTTTCCAGCAAAAGGTTTTTCCTCATCATCAGATGCAAAGGAATTATTCTCCACCTGCTTCTTCTTGAGAAGATGCTTAGACTTTCCTTCAGTTACTTTTACCCCCTTGGCTGCCTCAGCTGCAGCAGCCTTAGAAGCAGATAGCTCAGCAAAGTATGCTTCTTTCAACTCCTATTGAGAAAACAGATCACAACTCAGCATATGCCTATGAACCTCAAACATCCATACCTTGATCTCTGCATCCTTCATCAATGCTACATTTTTCCAAACCTACAATGACTTGAGATACAAATATGCCAAGCCAACCAGAGGTCACCTACTGTGGAGGGTATACCACTGGGGTGCTTGCTGTCCAAACCTACCATCAAGGGTTACTGATGGCTAATATAGCAGGAGGCAAAACATCATACCTATAGCTGTATACAGATCTGACTTCACTCCACTTAGATTGACACCATGTTGTCTCAGGAGCACTTTCATGACCTGGAAGACCTTAGCAATATATCACCATTCAAAATGCCACACACCTTAAGGACATCTTCCTTGTCATAGACATCAGGAATGTAGACACAGATGACATGCTGATAGACAGGGGCTTCATTTTCGGGTGATGTAGCAACCTTCGCACAAGAGGCAGAGGTGGAGGACAGTGGTCCGGATACCAATGAGGCTACAAGATATTCAGCAACCAATTTGGATATTATCTCGACAACTCTTACTAGCTATCCTCGACCATATCGCATCCACTTTGTCAGCGGGCGCAAAGATCAACCTTACGAGCAAACCAGGTTAACTTGGATGCAACGTCGGACAAGCAGAAACCCACCATTTTCCGTGAACATAGCCATATTTCTTTGAAATCTCCTTGAGCTTTCCCACAGCTTCAGCTTGTGCCTAGAAAGGTAAGCCCCTAACCGCGTAGGTAGGTTCCGACGACATACCTCCTCCCTGACCTCTTTCTTGCTTCGTGTACCCGCTTTCTTGCTTGCACGTACGGGAATCGACTTGTCATTCTAACCAAACATCAACGAAGGGTTATTTCGCAAAGTAGAGTACTTGCCTGGATCTCTTCAATTCGCGCGGTCACACCCTGCACTTTCGAAGCCTCAGCGACGCGTACTATCAATAGACACTCTCCTCACCAAGAGCCGCGGCCTCGCTTAACGCAATGACTTCATTCTCAGCTGATGTTTCAACCTTGTCTTCTTTGTCTTCGCACCGTACCCATAACCACTAGCGGACGCAACGACGTCAGCGGAGATTTACTTCCGCCTATCACGAGGGTTGCTTACCGGCTTCGTACCGTCATTCTGCACCATGGACGGCTTATACTGAGATAGCGTGAGATGAGAACCTCGCGTGCACAAATTTGTACGCATACCTTCGCGACGAACTCGTCTATGGACAATGTGGAGCTGGGAGACCATGAATAAGGATAGCTGGCTGGGATTTTGTCGTCCGACTGCTTCGCGCTTGTAGACATACTGCGGCGTGGGTGATTTTCTCGGCGTTTTCAGTGATATTCAAGGAAGAGAATTATGTGGCAAGAAGGCAAAGTGATTGAGGAGCGAAAGAAGAGTCTCGCGTATTAATTACCGTGTCAATCACGTGATCTAACCACACATCCACGGTTACTCAAGACTTTGTATGCTGAATGCAGTCCAGTCCGAGCCACGACTTAATGGCGGCTCATTGGGTCAGATGCGAGTAAGAAAATCGGGCCATATGCAGTTCCAATAAGCGACGACGAAGTACTGTCTGTTCGTCCGCTTCATGACTAACGCTGCGAAAAAACCTCAAGGACATTATTCGTTTCACAGCGAGCCAAAACCAGCAGCGCTATGCCTTCCGTTTTCACTCGCAGTTGAGCGATGAATTAGATCCCGCACCCCGCGGGCGCGGTATGCCACCTCCTGTGCAGATAGCACAATGCTCTCAGCTTGGCGGGGGACGCCACACGGTTCGTGAACCTCCAACAACGTAACATGGGAACGCGCTGAACAAGACAAAGGGCGATCGAGCGTCAGAAACTTCCAACGGAAGCTGAATGCTCACTTTCCTCGGTGTAATCTAGCATTTTTTTGAGGGAATCGAAGTCTATTCGCGGAATGATAGGCTTCTGATCATACGGTTGATTTAGGGATTCGCAGGCGGCATGGGGTTAGTCGTTTCCCATGCCCAATCTCAATCAAGCAAGAACTATACTCCGAAATAGGTTGGGGATGACCATCCTTTGAACGAGGGTACGAGGCAACTGCAGCCGCCGCACTCATCAGCAACGTTCTAAAGTGCGACGTGTGAACGCTTACGCTTCGGGCTGCGGCGTTGAGTTACCAAGGAACTGTTACAACATTGTGACGAAGAGCGTTGCGACCATACGGAGATCTGCAAGTGAATGATAAGTATATTTTTGGCCTTAAGATAGCACCGAGGCAAAGCCGGTCATTAAGGTGTTGTGCTCCCTGATGGGAATGAATATCCTCGGTCGGCATCCGCTCCGACGCGACCATGAGGAGGTGCCTACTTTGTTGAGCAAATGCCTCCAAAATGGACCAGTTCCACCCGATTCATTCAGAATGCAAAAGTGGGTTGATTACGTTGAGGGGTTCCTCTTCGAACACAGGGTTCAGAGATGACACTAGCAAAGCGGCAAGTCGGACGGCGCCTTGAAACAAGGGATGAGTAGCAGCTCACCAACAAGTCAATTTTTAATACGAAGCACTCTAGGCGGTTCTCTATGCCCGTTCGTCGGCCATCGGAATTTTCATCTGCATCTGATAAGAACAAGGCTAAACATGGAGCACTTACTTTGCTCTATCAGGGGAAAGCCTCGAATCTCGGGGTTATTGAGCACTGGTCCATGGAACGCTACGCACGAATCCACAACTTTATCTGATCGAAGGGACTGTAAACATCAGATGTGTGATACTTCGCCCACCCTCTCCTAAGTTAAACTCTGGGACAACATCCTGCGAGTGGTCCAGGCAGCCGGAGCTGTTCGCATATATTCCATTGCGTAGCGGTCAATTAAGACTGCAGGGGGAAATAACATTTGGGGTAGAGATGACTATTGAACGGAGCTGCCACCTAGATCCACGCCTGCCCGAGGGAACGAGGGGAGTGTGAACTTCATTTCTACTCCCGAAACTTGCCCGAAAACTGAACCACGTCCACGGGCTTGGGTCGACGTGCTTATTGAACGCAGGATGCGAAGATCTCACAATTCCAGAAGGCCGGGTAAGAGGATGTTAATTTGGCGGGAATCATACTGGAGCCCCCTGATCAGGCAAGCGTTCAATAGCATACCGCCTCGAAACGATATACATAAGCGGGACCCCTGGAACTTTCCGTATTCGCCGCCGGAGTTCTCGATCACATGTTGCGACAATGTAACACTTGTGAGCGGTCACACGCTGCACGAGGCAGTCGTCGGCGTACGTGCCAGCATGATTGCAGCGGAGACGCTCGAATCGAGGATCACGAGCCACCCTAGCAGAACTCCTTAGCTACAGAAGATTCCAAGGAAACGTCCAGACTCACCGAAGAGCCACACGGTAACGATGGCCCAGTTTCTCAAGCTCCGCCATTACACAATCAGTCACGCATGGTATGCCTTTCCACGTATAGTCAGTTAGTAGTCAGTTAGTGATTTTAAAGCGAGAAAGCTCGTACATTTGGCGTACAGGCAGTCCATCATTGCACTGACAAGTTCCAGCTTGTTTTGTAGGCTGAAGTTGATAAAGTTCGTGTCGATTAGTACCCGATACGGTGGAACAAGTTCGGTATTGTGTGCGAGGAACAGAGACGATGCGATCTGCGGGCTAAGGGCGATCAGCCACGGTTGGGCTTGCCATGGGGGATCCACGTACATACGACGAACTGCTTTCGCCTTCTCCTCTTCCTCTTTTTTCTTTTCTTTTAATTGATTCTCCTTTCTGTTGGCGTTGTCATTTTAACCACTCTGCCCAAGAGGAAGATGAGTGACAGACATGCGAGCATCACTGGGGCTCAGTAGCCGCTTGACTTGTGCGAATTTCCGCGTCTTTTTAGCCCTTCCCTAGAAGCCTCTTCCGTTAAAGAAGACGCATCACTGGATAATCTGAACGCTCACCATATTTCGTTGTTGACTCTGTGCTCGAAGTTAGGGACAAGACACC
>JBBPJZ010000852.1:0-12728 GCA_038089015.1 Chalciporus aff. trinitensis
CAGACGAAGCTCTCGCTTTGAACCAGGCTAAGCGGCTCGTGTTCGTGCACCCATGGATCCGTCGTCTGCTTGGTCCGCACGATCACTCGCCGGTTACTTCGGATGATGAATCAGAGCTGGATGCCGACGTAAACTCAAACGAGTGTTCTGGGAGCGATGTGGGAATAGGTACAGAGACCATGCATGCTTCGCTCGTGGAGGAAGCACCTCCAGAACCATTGGACGTGTACTCACGTGCATTGCAATTGATCGCTCGCCTCGGTCAACCGTTCAATGCGCTGCTACTCCTCAAACGGCCTGATGGGACTTACGTCCGAATTGCGTCCGAACACGAGATTATCGTTCCAGGGATGGGGAGCAATGTTCCAAAAGACATCCGGACGGAGGTGCTGGAGGTAGTTTGATGAGAATACAACCTCTTTTCTTTTACCCCGTCTTTGAGACTGATCACTCCTCCTACTGTATTGTTCTTCGACTATGCTCTCATGCTTTATATCATTCAGGGTGTTTTGACTACCACTACTCTCCCACTTCCTATCAATTCGCGTGTCGAATCGCTGTCCCTGAAGCGAATCAATGACAGGGTGCGAAGAAATCGGTGGAGTGTTGGGGTTGGGTTGGAGGATGGCATTCCGCCTGAGCCAAGGCAGGACAGGCGAAATATAGACCAATTTACTGATACGAGAGTTAAGTATATGGAGTGTGGTACTTCCCTGATATGCGTTCTTGAGATAACTCGTAGTACCCGTCTGAACTGATAACAACGGTAGTTTATTTTCGGGGTGCAAATACCGGGCACATCAACAAATAGTCCAGTGCGCAGGTTTTCAAAGTCGCAGAATTTACGGGTCAGAATGCCACACGAACATTCACATTTAATTTGGTTACACTAATTGTCCATTGAAGACGAAAGACGAACGACATTACTGTGAATATACGTGTACGTATATGTTACAAAGAATGCACTGAAGAGCTTTGGCTGCATAACGGGCAGAATTCATGGATGGAAAAATACGCGAGCGCAAGAAAACAGTCATTCACTGAATACTAATCCGGCGGGGTTGTTGTTCCACCGCCGTCCTCGGGAAGGTCACCGTAAGAAGGCCATTATCCAGCTTGGCATTGACATCCTCAGCCTACGGATTCCATCAGTATCCCGTCCATAACGAAACGGAGAGCTCAACTCACCTTTGTGCCAAATGGAAGCTGTAATGTGCGAGAGAACTTCCCAATGTGACGCTCACGAACAGTGAACCTGCCCTCTTCCTCCGAGTTGTGGTTTGAAATCTCTCCCGAGACCGTCAGCCGGTTCTGCTGGAGGTCAATCTTGATATCCTCCGTCTTCAAACCGGGCAACTCGAACGTCGCCGTCACCGTATTGGATTCTTCGGACTCGCGCAAGTCCATCCTGAAAAGTAGGCCAGTGTTGAGTAAAAGCGCATAATCAAATGACGAGGTGAGACTTACTTGGGGCGAAACAAATCGAGGCGCGTAGTTGCCTTGGTGGACGCAGGTCGGAGCACGTGGCTCGAAGTAGGTCCGAACCGAGAATCGAGTGCGACGTCAAAGAGACGATCGAACTCGGTGGAGGGATTGTAGTAGAAGTGGATCAATGACATTATGAGAGGAAACTGTTATGGGAGAGTGACAGTAGAGAATATTTGGGTGAGTCTTTGTCGAGACTTGTAATGTTCTGAGAGACTGACCTCCTAGATCATCCTGGTTTTATATCATTCATAGCTATGTTTTCTGGAATGTAGAGGAAATTCCGAGTCTTCTCTTGCAACTTGTTGACGGTTCGATCAACTTCGCGAGAGTTCTGGGTGACATTGAATTCCTAATTTGGCAGTCGAATGTTTGAGACTGAGCTTTGCTAAGCGGTGAATACGTCCACCAATGGCCTTCAAGTCTTTTGGTAGATGTTCCAGTTAGCATCGAAGAATGGCAGAAGGCGTTCCCCAAGGTAATTAAAGCGACATTGTATTGTAGTGCTGTCAGGTATAGCGATTTAAAATGAATGACGGTGGGTGTGTGGAATAACAGGAGAGAGAAGCATATTTAGAAAGGAATGACGGCAAGTGTGATAATCTCTAGAATACAGTCTACAACGGAAATCCACAAAGGAAACAATTTGAGAATAGGAATAGAAAGGTCAGCAGGAATACAGTGCGTGCGATGAGGGTATAGTGAGTGCCTGAGGGTATGTACGTGCAGACAAAAAAATCGAATCGTAGGTGTGGCTAATGAGTGCGCCAATGAGGATGTGGGCGGCGCGTACAAGGAATTCCCGTTCCCTTACTCGATGACATAGAACTCGGGGACCCAATTGTTCTGATAGAAGTGAAGCGAAAGCAATACGATATCGGTTACGCGGATGCCCTCTGAGCCGGAGCTCAGTGCCCATTTCTCCCAACCGGGGGCAATAGAGTGTTTCTGTTTACGCAGGGATGTCAGAAGAAGCCTCGATGCGCATGTCCTATATGACTCACAGAAACTGTTTTATGGAAATTGAACAATATGCCACAGATTTCCCTCGCAAGCTCTTGCCGAGTGATATCCCTTCCTCCTGGTCGAACATCTAGTCTGTACGACGCAAGCTTGGAGTCATACCCCGGCCACTGAAAGTTGGTCGGTACCATTTGACGGACAGCAAAAACGAAGTGCATTACCTCTAGGTGTATCACCATTGATCGCCAGCCATGGTGGCCGAACACAGCATCGTGGGGAGCGTCAATGATCACGGCATCCTTCAAAATATCCTTGACGCGTACGCCAGGCCAGCCGTGTGCACTAAAAGTAATCGCCGGCATTCCTTCGTGAGGAGGATCCATTTGTGGGGGACGGGGTAGACGTTCGATACGGCGCTGGTCCAGTAGCATATAGAATTGTGGCATTGGGGAATGAGTAGATCCCGGGTGAACAGGGGAGTTAGCCACACGACAGTAGTGCTGGGGGAGAGTTAGTGGGGGAGAAGACCACCTAGATACACAGGCTCGTCAACATACCTGACCCGAGCCGCCACCGCCATTGGTCATCATAAGACTCCTGGGATCGATACAAGCCATGGCGAGAGGTTACGGGCCTGTGAGTGGTTGGAGGTGTTGGATAGGATAGGCTAAGAATGTGAGTGCCTGGTGAGACTAGCTCTGCAGTGGGCAAAATGCGCTGTGATGATGACGATCATTCACGAACATGATCGCATTTATACTTCTCGTACGCAGATGCGTTCCACAAAGCGTTGTGGATTTAGTCCCGTACTGTGGACGTGTCGCGACACAGGTCAAAGCGTGGCGCGGACCTCCGTCAGTCAAAGCGGCCATTGAGTATCAACTCTGGTTCTGTGTGTGGATAAGGTAGATTTTCGTGGACGGAACATGTTATAAAGAGAGAATATGTGTGGAACATAACGATAGCATTCCGTTTCCGGCCACTGGGAAGGACTGAAGTTTGAACGTGTCTGAGCAGAGACGCGTCGATCGTGACATTTCCGCATTTGGATGGAAATGAGCAGATTGAAAGTTGTGGACTGAGTCCAAAGGCATTGTAAACTCTGGTTGTCACTGCCAGATTGTTCCAAGCGTGACAGTGATCAACGAGACAAAGGTTGCCTTGTCCACAGGGTCGAGTTGGACAGAATGTGTCAAGCTTTGGCCAAACGCGTAGAATACAGATGTGTATGTTGATGCGGCTGAGTACTGAGTTTTCATCAGGGCTGAACGTTGTTGAAACTGGCGTAGGACAGCGTCATCGGGTGATTGGACTTCAGGGTATCGAGGAAGGCTAGCCTCCACACAGGCGGGGCGGTTATCACTGCCTCTTCTGGAAGCCTACTGAGGAGGCTCGTTTTGGAAATTTATTCCCACCGCCTTGTTATTGCTCAAGCGCTCATTCTCCGTTAACTTGCGTTCGCTACCACACTACATTGAAGAATATCCCTGTTTTAAGCAAATTCTCCCTGGGATTTCAAAGTTCGAGTCGAGGAGAAAATCAACAAGTTAACGAAGCCCGGCGTCTTTCAGTACCATAACAACTATCCGTTGTTGCACTTCAGTCATTCTAGAATTTCTAAGGAAGAATACCCACGGGCTGGCTTCTCGCACACGACTAGCAAGGAGAGAGAGAAATGGAAGGCTGCTTTTGTGGGCTCATAACCCACCCGGAGCATGGGGCTCCGTTCCATTCACCCTTCTGATAGCCCAGTCGGAATCCTGACTATATGTATGTCTTCTCGCAGTGTAGGGTGGTTTCAATATCACATTATCGTCAGCTGCTTTACCTCTGACGGGGATATTTGACAGTAAGACTTGGTTTGTCTGGTCTCTCGAACCCATGCAACGTGCTCACCTCCGTGCTCACATCCCACACAAAGAACCCGAACTCAACTATCCACGCAGATGACGTCGAAATGAACGCATCGGTGGTGGTTACGCGGGCGCATAGCGCATGACGACTACAGTAATCAATACCAACTGTCGAAGATGAACTCGACAAACTGTGGCCATGTGGGGATATGACGAGAGCCCTACTTAATTATGTGAGTTTACACCATGTGGTGATCATCCAGTTGATCTGAGCAGAATCCGGGCAGGTAATTTTATCCGTTCGCAAACAATTTATGTTATACATCCCCCAGTTTGACTCTTCGCCGCATTCCACCCCTCCATAAATGCTCTGCATTACTCACGAAATGGGATGTCGGGATCGGTGTCCTCTATAAATAGTTTTTCAGGGAAGGTTGCTATTGACGTCGAATTCTCAGACGTTTCATTTAGCTGCTGCGGAGTCTCCTATGGCTCGCCTTCCACAGTTGAGCCTTAAAGGCAGTCATGTCGTTGCTTAGGCTGAAAGAAGTATCTCGGCGCCTTACGGAGAGGAAGGAAAAGTACCCAAAGCCGCGAGCATGTCCATCCCACAGCATGACAGAAACACATTTGTTTGTAGCTTCAGCGACTTTAATTGCACCCTCGCCGTGTAGAAAATGTTACTTGTGAAGCGAAAGTCAACGCTTATCAGCAGAGACTGTGGGCTTGACCATTCGCAAGACGCTGACGGTGAAGAAGCCACGTGCCACTCACATGTCAACTCTCCTTCAAGTTCCAACTGTGAATTCTGTGTACTCTTCTTAGTATCTGGTGGCAAGATACGGAACGATGGAAGTAAAGTAAATACACAACCTTGAAGGCACCTCTTTAGCTGGAAGTTAGAAGTAGCTGCATTGCTAATAGCATTGTTGCTATCTGTCAACTACTAGCACGATCACTGGATCTGGGCCGCCAAGGCAGCTGTCAAGGCAAGGAAGATCACTTGATCAAGAACCTGTTTGTTTTTTTTTGCTCGTTTGGAGATGCTTCGCTGGTCGCACACCAGGCTCCAGCGGCGTTCCTGGATCAACTGCCAGTCTGCCCCACATGGTGGGTCACGAGTATGTTTCAGATTTCCCCATTTTCTCCGGGCTTGGCAAGACACGGCGCTCACGGGTAAATCGCAGGATGTACGAAAAATGAATGAGCAGTGTAGTCATGGCAGTCTGGCGGGTGAGTGGCTGCTCAACCTCAAGAATGCGATGATTGCTCGACGGTATGTGACGGACATCATATACAGATGCTGATTGGTGCCCAGTTGGTCGAAAAAGGGCATCGTTGAGGTCAGCTGCCTTGGTTTCCGAATGATCCTGCCGTAAATTGATGTTGGGTACCTAGTTCGACAAGTCGAGTGGAACTTAATCGCTGGATATGTCCAATCTAGGCCCATCAGTGTACCCTTACAACAGCCGGGCTCATATATAAGGTTGTCCAAGACTCCCCTGCCGTTTCGACGTCCCTTGGAGCTGCCAGCACTACCCCGCGTCTCCTCAGACCATGGCACCCCAATTTCTCCTCAACCTCGTCCCCAAGAAGAACCAAGTCGATAATAGCGGTCTCATTCGTGCTCTGGGCTCATTATCGTTTGTTCAATGGGCACATTTCTGGTCTGGGTGAGTGAAAAATATCGCATCTAGCAGATTATGAGTCGATACTAACATGACTTTAACCAGGTGGCTCGCCTGGACTTGTGATGCCCTGGACTACTTCGCGGTTAGCTTGACGCTACCATTATTGGCAACACAGTTCAACCAGAAGCCCGCTGCGCTTGTATGAGCACAGGCTTATCTTTTTCTTTATCAATCTCACTTTACATTTAGACAACTGCAATCACGCTTACATTACTTTTCCGATCTGTCGGAGCTGTGAGAGTCTTCCTTTCCACCGAGATAGGCTTAGTACTCATCTTTTTGTAGATTATATTCGGTATCTTGTCAGATCGTTTCGGTCGCAAATGGCCCCTAGTCTTCAACCTCATACTATGCTGTGTCTTCTCCATTGGAACCAGCTTCGTGACGACGTTCCCTCAATTCCTCGCTCTCCGCTCTCTCTTTGGTATTGCCATGGGTGGAATCTGGGGTCTCTCCTCCTCGTCAGCACTTGAAAACCTTCCAGTGGAGGTTCGAGGTCTCGCAAGTGGCGTTCTCCAGCAAGGCTACGCAGTCGGTTATCTCGTTGCCGCAGTGATCAACCTCACGCTAGTGCCCTACAATCCCCACAGTTGGCGAACTCTCTTCTGGACAGGTGCCGGCATTACTTTCTTCGCAGCCATCGTTCGCGCCATTTTGCCTGAATCGGAAGTCTTCTTGCGTGCCAAGGCTATCGAGAAAGCTAAGGGGACGACCACTGGTTCAAAGACAAGGATCTTCTTGCATGAAACAAAAGAGATGCTTAAGATCCACTGGAAACTATGCATTTATGCAGTTCTACTAATGTCCGGTGCGCACATGTTCATGACACCATCAGTGCCTGCCACGTGAAGTTGTTAACTCCTCCGCGTTTTTAGGCTTCAACTTCTTGTCTCACGGTTCTCAGGTGTGGGGAACACGTTGCAGAGAAATGCCTGATACTAATCTTGACACCTCTCGTGTAGGATCTATACCCCACCTATCTTCAGGCGACGAAGGGATTCTCTTCCCATAATGCAACCGTCGCTACCATCATTGCTAACTGTGTACGTATAGCTCGACATGTCACGCTCAGCACACTCACCGAGATTGACTCATAGGGTGCTATAGCGTGAGTGCAGCAACTTTGAACGAGGCATTTCCTAATTAATATGGTCCTGCAGTGGCGGCACATTCGCTGGTTGGGCAAGTCAATACATTGGCCGTCGACTCACTATTGTGTGCGTAGCCTAAAACCGCATTTTCTCCGCTTGCTTATTCTTGTTTCAGTCTTATGGTGTTACTCCTTGGAGGTGGGTATTACTTTGTTCGGACGTGCGCCACTGATGCCATCCGACAATCACTACTCACCTTGTAGCATTCATCCCATTGTGGATCGTCCCCAGTACCTTCGGTCCCCTGTCAGCTGGCGCATTCTGGGTCCAATTCGGTGTTCAAGGTGCATGGGGAGTTGTACGTATCTAAACTGTTGCTTCCCTCACCAAGCCGGCGTTAAACTGAGGATTCTGTTTATAGATCCCCATTCAACTTGCGGAGATGTCCCCCCCTGCTTTCCGGGCGACGTTCCCTGGTGTGGCTTATCAGATCGGAAATGTACGTCCTACATCTCTAAATGTCAATTCGGTACCGACCTCTTTCTAGATGGTGTCTGCCGCCTCATCTCAAATCGAAGCGAGTGCGTCTTACCTGCCACTGACATCCTGGTATTATACTGAACCGTATACAGCTGGTGCGGCCAACTTGAAGACAAATATTGTCGTGAACGGCCAGGTCAAGACCGTCGTTGATTATGCGACGGTGCAGGGGATTTTCATCGGAACTGTTGCGGCCTATGTGCTCCTAGTGACATTATTCGGGCCCGAGTACGTCATTAACCCCGCTCTGAAGTCTAATGGACTGACCTTACTGGACGTCGTTTCAAGGAATCACTCCTCTCGTTTCGAGAATCATAAGACTGCCTTCGAAGAGGGTGGTGGACGTGATGATGCAATCATGGAGGACGAATCAAGCGAGGCGGTCGATGAGGACGAGAAAGTGTCGGTGTAATCGTATTGCACATCGACTGCGAGGCAAAGTGACCATCGAGGTGTGTCGGACACATCTCAGAAGATGGTAATTGACTGTTCCCGTAGACATTAGTCACCGACTTGGATGTACTTGTAGTACGGGACCCCGTTGGTATGCAACTATATTTAGCTCCGTCATGACGATGAAAAGCTATTTATTCCAATGCTCATCATCGGTTCGGAATCAGCGGAGCCCGAGCAAGCGAGGATGTCAGGTACGTGTTGATCTTCCTTGGCTTCAATGGTTTAAGAGGGTTTAAGTTGCGGCTGATCTGACTGGCCGCGCAACTGGGAATGTGCGTAATGACAGTTCTAACCAAAACTTTTATACCCAGATGGAACTGAACCAGCAAGGATTGTGCGTCTTGCTAAGGTGCATAATCCTTGGGCTGTGTCGTGAAGCAAAGCAAAAACTTCGATAGAAATTGAGCGAGTCATTCGACATGTCCGTTAACGGCTTCTTCGACGTTTCAGGTTGTCAAACCGGGACTCCGAAGGTGCGATCATTACGTTTCTTCAGGTCCAGCGCCATCTCTCTCCCGGACGTGTCCTACAACCTTTTTCCGAGATCGGAGATCGTGGTGAGCCTGCCGATGGGCCTCGGCGTCGATGAAATAGGAATGGAAAACTACGGCACGCTTCGCTAGGCTTCGTCCTAGGCGGGACCTAGAATTTCTCCCCTTGCCCAACTCGCGGTCTTGGCGCAAGTTGCCTTGCTTCATTTGGTGTTAGCCGGTCGTCACGTGAGCATCGGACTTTGGGTGCAACCTTTCGGAGGCAACATGGAAAGAGTCAGTGTCTTCGAGCTCCGTGCGTCGATTTCTTACCTCTTGATACTTATCTGGGGGCGGGGATTGTCCAGAACGACGTTGTATTCCGGCATCCTCCACCTCCGCATCTTAGTTATGTGATTGGGGCATTCTGGGGTCATAGTTCTCAGGTGCGCTCTCCCGAAGAACCGAAGTCTTCCCATCTCTGTGGGTAGTGAAACGTCTATATATATGTCGAGATGGTGGAAAGGGTGACATGTCACTGGCCGAGGTGAGTGTGATATGAGCGGGATGACAGGATTTGGAAAGTCTAAGGAGCGCGTCTTTCCGCTGCCCAATCACGACGCCACAAGCTCTTCGTCCAGAAGAACTCTTTGGGGGGTCGGTTGATCGCGCGTCCCTGGCAGCAAAGAATAGCCGGAAGAGATGATTTAAGGCTTTTTCTTAAAATGGCGGCCTTTGTCACCTGGTGGTTCGCTCTCTCACCTCTGCAGGACCATGTCGCGCTACCTACAGAGCTTCATTCCCAAGAGGGAGAAGGGCACTTCAGCCTCTGGAGTTATCGCTGCCCTCCGAACCGTCACTTTCATCCAGTACGCCCAGTACTTCTCCGGGTGAGAACTAACCGTTTCGCACGCATGAAAACCTGCTGATCGTCGCCTGGCATAGTTGGCTTGCATGGACCTGTGATGCCTTCGATTTCTTCAGTGTGGCGCTCAACGTGCCACTGCTCTCCACACAGTTTGGGCAGCCAACAGCGTCCATCGTACGTTCACCACGGCAGTTGGGTGTACCCGACTAACGATCTGCATAGACCACCGCTATCACGCTTACGCTATTGTTCAGATCGGCTGGTGCAGTGAGTGTCAGCGAACCCGTTTTATGCTATGCTTCTGATTATCCGTCGTCCAGATCCTCTTTGGTGTCTTGTCAGATCGTTTCGGGCGCAGATGGCCTCTCGCCGCCAACCTGCTCTTCTGCTGCGTCTGCTCGCTCGGAACCAGTTTCACTCAGACCTTCAGCCAGTTTTTAGCTGTCCGTTCGCTCTTCGGTATCGCTATGGGTGGCATTTGGGGACTCGCAGCTTCTACATCGCTCGAGAACCTTCCTGTCGAACTTCGTGGCCTTGCAAGTGGTGTCCTTCAACAAGGTTATGCTGTCGGTTATCTCTTGGCGGCCGTCGTCAACCTCACGCTCGTCCCTGAAAACCCATACGCTTGGCGTGCCATGTTCTGGACAGGATGCTCCTTGTTATTCCTCGCCGCTATAGTCCGCGCAATCGTTCCCGAATCAGCCGTTTTCTTGAGGGCAAAGGAGATGGAGAAGGCCAAGGGCGAGAGCACTGCTAACAAAACCAGAATCTTCCTGAGGGAAACCAAGGAAATGCTCAAGCGTCACTGGAAGCTCTGCATCTACGCGGTATTGCTCATGACTGGTGCGCCGTATGATCTCATTTCCAGTGTATGCGGGTTTAACTCGTGTCGTCTGGTCGCTTATCATAGGGTTCAACTTCTTATCCCACGGATCTCAGGTGAGAAGCTCTGGAGCTTTTGGAGTCCGTGGAGATCACTAATCGAGAAATGGCCCCACACACCCATTTCTAGGATCTCTACCCTACTTACCTCCAAGACTCAAAGGGTTTCTCGGCGCACTCCGCAACGATCGCGACTATTATCGGAAATTGCGTATGTTTACTCTTTTTTTGGCTTACGCTACTGAGCTGACGCATCACGTTTCGATCTGTAGGGTGCTATTGCGTGGGTATTTATTCATTTGGGTCAACGGAGCTAAACTGATGCCGTCTATTTGCAATTTCTAGAGGTGGTGGCATCGCCGGTTACACGAGCCAGTATCTTGGTCGCCGACTGACTATCATGTAAGCCGATCCGGCGCCCTATGGGGGGACTTCGATACTGATACGGTTTCATAGTATCTGCGTATTGCTCGTTGGTGGTAAGTCCGGCGAGCGCGTCGGTGGTATGATCACTCACCATGCCTGTTGCATCCAGCCTTTATCCCCCTCTGGATTGTCCCTACTTCGTTTGGTGCCCTTGCTGCTGGGGCATTCTGTATCCAGTTCGGTGTTCAAGGTGCATGGGGAGTCGTGCGTGTCCTCCTCGCGATAACGATCCTGCTTCAGGATAAACTGAAATTGGATGCTTTAGATCCCTATCCAGCTGGCAGAGATGTCGCCTCCTGCTTTCAGGGCGACGTTCCCGGGTGTTGCTTACCAGCTCGGAAACGTATGTACCATTTAGTAAAACTCAAAGCGCACAGGACAGTCATTCACATTGGTGCTCCTTTTCTTGATCAACAGATGGTTTCCTCAGCATCTGCACAGATTGAAGCTGGTATGTCGAATTTCTTCATATTGAAAGTCGGATTTCTGACTTTGCTTCTTTCAACAGTCGGAGGAAACAACTTTGCCATAACTACTGTTGTGAACGGCATCTCAAAAACTGTGAAGGGTTATGCACAGGTGCAAGGCATCTTCATCGGTGTTGTTTCTGCGTTCGTGATCTTTATCACTATTATCGGACCTGAGTACGTTGCATGCGTACTCTTGATTTATCGATATGCTCTAAATGACCGTCTACAGGAATCACTCCTCCCATTTCGAGAAAGCCAAGACTGCATTCGAAGAGGGCGCTGGTCATGACGATTTGATCGACGATGAAACGACCGATGAAAAGACAGTCTCGATTCCGGAAGAAAATTCCTCCAGCGCATAATGTAATGCGAGAAGCCAACAATTACATACCACTTATGATAATGATGATACGGTGTTGGACGTTGAACGTTGAGGGTCAGATTGATCTGCGTCTTTTAATTGGCATGCTACGTCCTTCTAGTTGAATGTTGGACTGCTCGTAGGTACTCGGCAGTGGGTACACATAACAGTAAGGTCTCAACTCAAGTTCCAGCTAGTAATGCCTCAGTGACTGGTATTCGGGATTAATCGGAGCTTGCTTGCTTGCTCCATCCCAAATAACTGCCAACATAACCGTTTACTTCCACACTGGCTCCATGATGAAGCAAAAATCACTGACCCTCAGATCATAAGCACTTGTTTCATCGAGCCCCTCCTACGTTCCCTTCGCAGAGTTTGATTCTTTTCTTCGCCAAAGCTTTTGGCACTGGACTCCGACCGTCCGGCATGGTCTACATTGTATGCTCCCCCACCAGAGCAGCAGGATCGTTCGACACGTTCCACTCATGGTAAGTTCCGCTTATTTTACCAGAATTGAAAGGCCCAAGCGAATAATTAATTCACCGTGATTTCCAGAATGAGGATGCTGACACGGTGACAGTGGTGTTTGGGCACCCTAGCATGACATCAGGGGACGTCGAGTTCAACCTCCATGGAATTGCTTGACTGTGTCCCGACGAGTCTTCTATCAACCATCCTCTCGAGAAGGCGTGTGCACTGCCCGTCAAGTCGCTACGGGGAGTTATCCCGGTGGTTGCGATTCCGGGTCAGAACCAAAGTGGGTGAAATCATTCCATAGCATTCGGTTCTGATTCTAACATGTTTATTGCATAGCCCGAGGATGTCACACACAGTAAAGGTGGTGAACAGTCTTTGACTGCCGAGTGACAACCTCATCGGATTTCCACAGTCCAAGTTATACCCCCGGCGTACGCATCAAGGATGTCCTGAAGGATACAGTAATCATTGATGGTGAATTGATACTCGCGAATTTTTAGTTGCAGGGGTATGACTCCAGGCTTATGAAAGACCCTATGTTTTGCAGACTAGATGTTCGACCTGGAAAAAGGGATATCACTCGACAAGAGCTTGCGAGGGAAATCTGTGGCATATTGTTCAATTTCCATAAAACAGTTTCTGTGAGTCATATAGGACATGCGCATCGAGGCTTCTTCTGACATCCCTGCGCAAAC
>JBBPJZ010000853.1:0-12714 GCA_038089015.1 Chalciporus aff. trinitensis
CAAGTATGACCTTCGCCATCGGTGCGCCTATATATAACTCGTCGTGTTTACGCCCAAGCATGGTAACCCGGTGGCCTTGCTCGCGGTTTCCCGCTGGCATCTTGATGTTCTATCCAGAATCTTTCCATCTTCTTCTCCCGGGCCGTGTCCGTGCGCGTGCGATTTCGGATGTGGGATGGAAGATGCGAGCGGGCATCGTGTTCATGCACGTTGTGATGCCACTCGGATGGCATATCGTATCCTGTTTTCGTATCCTGTTTTTTTCTTCTTCTCCTCTCCTCACCAGTACCGATGGCCGCCGATTCGGAGCCGATCCGAATGGAAAGTTCCACAGTGGTGTGGATCGAGTGCATTCGGTGCTCGGGATTGGTAAGTGCCGAGGGGGGGAGGGCCACCCTGAGCGTGCCCTGACGTGGTTCCTGCCAGGTGGTTGCGAGTGCACGGTATTTTGTGTTCAGAGTTCGGTTTTCGGTGTTGATTATTCGTGAATTCAGTGTCGTCTCGATGTTTGACTGATATCATCCGATAGCAGATATCGTAGCCAAGATAGTGCACGGGAGAACAGATTTCGCGTGACCCTTTACCTCGGGTTCAGGCTCGTGTTCATGCTCGGGGCGTGCTGTTTCGGCTCAATTCAGGATCATCCATACGAACAGGGAACGGGTTATTGGGCCACCAGGTGTTAGTCATTGTCAATCGTTTACGTCGTTAAGCAGATCACTGGCAAGGGTTTAAGTTTAGGTTTAAATTCAGACAGGGCATTAGGTGAGGCTTACTGACGTAGAATTTAGACGTCACTCACGGTCAAACGTATGGGATCCCTTCCCCACACCGGGCCACACGGGTACACCTGTGCAGATGCGGGTAAGTACGTCCTTCATGTTACATACAAAGCACTGCTAAAACTGACCGCACTGCCATCCCGCCCTCGTGGAACTTGAGGTGACATAACCTGCCCCACATCATGGGCCATTGATCGACGGTGGGCACCGGGTGGCAATCGATTGTCATCAGAATCAAACAAAAAACGATTGAGAGACACAGTCCGACGTCTCTTCGTGTGAATCATGCATGGAACATGGAAGAAGCCGAACGATCTGCCGCCAACCTGTTGGGTTCGCTAATAGAAAGGGAGGGAAGCGGAGCTTGGAAAGATGGAGTTGAACTTGACGGTGGCGCGGAATGGTCGTGAGACAGGAGTCGGCTATGGCGGGATCAGAGACGTATCTGATCGGAAGGGGGACGGAGGGAAGGCGATTCTTTAGACTCGCCACTTGGATATTCAACGAATCGACAACATCTGTGGATAATGCAATTATCAGATCGAACATGGTGCTTACCTTGAGAGACATGACGGAGCAGGAGTCATGAATGTACGACGGTGATAGTGCGTCGAACGCTTACGGAATGCCGGTACATGGGGCATGTGGCTATCATCCAGTGCAAGCTGGCGACCTGGGTTGTGAGCGCGTCGTCGTTCTGTGACATGTCAACTGCCTCCAAGCTTGATGGTGATTCAGAAAAATAAAGACCCAGCTTTGAGCATGTAATCATTTTTGCTATCAGCAGTCACAAACAAATTCCTGGTAAGGCGCGGCAATTGCATCGCTGATCACCATTCCAGAAAGCAGAGAGATGCTGTACAGCTAGTCATCCACCCCCGGGCGCGGCAAAACGGTTAGCCCACCGCGAGGGTCGAACTCGCAGCCTTCAGATCGCCTAGTCATAAGAGTCTGACGCTCTATCCGATTGAGCTAGGCGGGCGACGAAAATGAAAACGGGCTTACTAGGTGCCAATCGGAGGGTGGAGGCCGCCATTGTCTGATCATCTTCTGAACATCAAATGTGAATTCCGGGTCTGGCGGACTATTTTGTTGCACAGCTAGCATGCAATCCCCAAGTCCAAGTAGCGGAGGGCTTTGTCGAGCAGGAATGTTTCCCATCTGCCAAACAGTCTGCAAAGTTGTCCCACTAGGTAGTATGGCTAACACCACTATAGTCCCAGTCCCGCGTAATTGAGCTTGAATAAGAGGAAGTGTTGTTAATATTACTGTTATTTGGAATGGTTACCTGCGTATCGCCGTGAGGGTGGTGGGGCCCTCAAGGACTGTATGTGCTAGCCCCCAGGAGGTAATTACACAGTACAGCGAAGCTGCGCATGCTATTTCCTCCTGGGAGAGCCTGCTTAGGTCTCTTGTACTAAGTCCTAACGAATTTGATGAGTAAATGACTCGGGGAGTCGGGGACAGGGCAACTTGGCGCCACTACGCCGGGATGTCGTTGTACAGTGTCAAGATAGGTCATGGTAGTAGTCCAGTATTGCGTCCTGGATGAGTATTTGACCTTGTTTATTTCGATTGCACCGCCCCACCTTCTTCCGAGGCTCTTGATCTTATCTGAACATTTTCACGGCTCCGATGGACAGCTTCCTATTACCTGACAAATCAAGTTGGTTGAATGAGAAAAAAACAGCGGATTAAAGCGGACTATCTTCAGTCAAGCTGGGAACAGTAGGTCTTTCGTCATACAATGTTATACTGCCGGTGGTTAATTATTATCACACAAGGTTTCACTAGCGCCGCTAGCCACTGATAGCTTCATCTTTGCGCGAATGCTACAACGCGAATGGCCACTGAGCACCCGAGAATCACGAGCAACTTTTGCGGTTCCAACTAGGATGGAACTACCCTGACGAAATAAAAAGCGTGTCTTTGGACGGTCGGCGGCCGATCGAGCAGCTCAATTGCCTGGGTGAGAATTCTCTCTGAATTATGGGAAGAACGTGTGGCCGCACATCGCAGAATGGATAGCGCACGTTTGCTGACTCCATAAGCTCAAATCTTGTCAAGGGGATGTTGGTCGTTGATTCGAACGAACTATCGTCTAAGCTCCGACCAGCGACTTTGTGTCCACTGGTGCTCAATTCGAACCTGAACATGCCCTTTCAGGGCCTGCGATCTATCCACTAACCAAAGCTTTCGCAAAATCAGTGTCAGCGAGTCTCAAACGATAACGTTATTGCTCAAAGTGCTGATTCGTTACTTACGTCTCGGGCTATGTTTATCGTCATTCGCGTCTCCCGGTTCATTGTCGCACATGGTCAAGCTGTGTGTCACACTCCTCGTTCACACGTTCTGGGCGCCAAATTACGGGAATAAACAGCAATAAGTACCGACAAGTTGGTACGTCACAGTACTGCGCTTCCACCATGATGCTCTTATCACTTCTCTCTCTTGTTGGTCTTGCTGTCGCCTGCGCAGACAACGAGCTCCATGCTCGCGACGCCCGCGCTCATTCTCATGTTCACCAAAAACGCGAGTATCCGCAAGTCTCGCTTACTCCACCATATCGTCCGCTCGTCTGGAGTGACTTCAACGTGATACACACTACAGACACTCACGGATGGCTCCTCGGTCACCAGCATCTTACCTGGCCAGAGCCTAACTATAGGTGCACCTTTTTACTATCTTTCGGCGCCGGCCTTGGAGGCCTTGCACACCACTCAACGACTGACGTCCCTTGTGGATAGTGGTGATCTTGGTGACTTTGCAAGCTTTGTCACGCACATGAAGAAACTTGCCATTGTTAGTTCCATGCGTAACTTCGACTTCTGTCCAACACTGACAAACGAAACTGACAGGAAAAGAATGTTGATTTACTTCTGGTCGATTCCGGAGATTTGCATGACGGTAAGACCTGCGCTATCCACATTCATCACTGCAAGAATTCATAGCGGCGCTGCAGGCACTGGACTCTCCGATGGGTATCCTCCTGGTGGTGTGGATGCTCACGAGGTTGTAACCGCCTTTCACACTTGGATCATTATACTGACTTTCGGCTCCACACAGTCAAACAGATTCCTTGAGCGCCTTCCGTATGATATTATGTCGATCGGAAAGCACGTAACAATCTACACATCTCATTGGCGAAATCTTATATACTCCTCTTCTGTAACAGCCATGAGTTGTATGTCTATGCGGACACATACGACATGTGCGTGCCCCCTTACAAAAGTCTTGTACGAAGCTCACCATTCATCTTTTTCCGCGTTAGGTACACCAATTTCGTCCCACATATGGAGGGTCGCTATCTGTCTTCGAATGTCAACATCACAGTTCTCGGAGCTGACGGCGAGCTCATGAGTGTGCCTGTTGGCAGTACGTTGCTCTCCCTGTTACCACTACGTGAGACAAATGACCTACACAACGTACCATCACAGATCGCTTCAGGAAGTTCACGACCATGAAGTGGGTATAAGTCCTATTCTTATTCCCCTCCTCTGTCCGTTTGCCTGAATCAACCATCATACTATCCCTCGTCATGTTTTCGCCATACGTGCTATGAAACTGACTGGGAGTACAGAGGCCGCAGGGTGACGTCTCTTGGTGTCTTGTACGATTTCACTGGTAATTCAGCGAATACCACTGTCCAATTCGTGGCGAATATGGTGAAAGAGCAGTGGGTACGCGTCGCTATCAGTTATTCCAGTGGTGTTTCTGATTGGTCATCATCTCAGTTTGCAGAAGCCATTGCCGAGGAACCGGATGTCTTCCTCCTTGTCGGGTGCGTCCCACACGCCTTAATCTGTACCTTCCTTCGCTGAGGGACTGTGCTTAGTCATATGCCAGTATCGTACGATAACTGGAGGTCCCACCACATTCTCGTTGAGTATCTGTGCGCCTGACACGATATGCATCTGCAGGGCCCGTTGTCTTTGACGCTATCCGCGCTGTTCACCCCTACACCCCTATCTTGATCTTTGGAGGTAGAGTTGCCTCAGAACGTATTATCATCTACGCGGCTTCCTCACCTGATCTTCTCGACAGGACACTCCCATATTCGTGACTGCCAACAGTATGATGGCAGATCAATGGCTCTCGAGAGTGGTCGTTACATGGAGACGATTGGTGCGTCCACCACAGATTTTGGCGTGCTGAACCTTGATACCTCTCCTCCGAAGGTTGGATGAGTGCGTCAATTACCTTTGATGTGTTGAATACTATGGCTTACGATCATTAGGTGCGAACCTTGATGCTGCCATTGGAAACACCAAGAACATCACTTTCACTCGGAGGTATCTCGACCAAAACAGAGTCACGTATCAGGTATGCTTTCAGCTCATGATGTGTTCGTGAGGAATTGTAACACGAAACCGCACTTAGTATCACACCATGACCTCTAACTCAACCTTCGATACGTTCCATGGCCGAAGCATCACCTACGGTCTACAGGAACTCGCAATTGATTTCGACTTGAGCTACTTCTACGGAACGGCGCCTCAAGATTATACCATGAACCAGTAAGTTTCAGTTGAAAAGTCAAAGTCTAACTCTGACAGCGTCTAGGAATCCATACCCCTCGAGTGGAAACGTTCTGACTCTCTTCATTGCGGAAGCTGCCCCAGTTGCCCTCGCCATCAACAACACGCGCGCTGGAATCCCCAACATCATCATCACGAACTCTGGTGAACTGCGATTCAACGTCTTCCAAGGACCTTTCACCAAGAACGACCAACTCACCGCCGCTCCGTTTACCGATGAATTCTGGTACATTCCAAACGTGACTCTCAGCGTCGCCAATCAAGTGTTGCCTGCCCTGAATGGCGTCAGCTCCACGAAACGCGGCGAGAATGAGTTGGAAATGTGGCGCCGTGGCCATGTCGAGAGTCGTTACCATACTTGGTTAGAAGAGATGGATAGACGCCAAGTTGGACAGATGGCAAACGCGACCAATTTGACTCTTGGATACGTCACCACCGATGTGAGACTCACGCTTCGCTTTTCACCGCCATTCGAGTGACTGATGTGACATTGATTGAATAGAGCTGCCCAGGCGCAGGCGACGACACGCTTCATACCCCACTTCCCTACTACGCCGTTCCAAACTATATCGGCTCTAACCCTCCCAACGTGACGAGCGATACCGCTATCGATCTCGTATTCGTCAACTTCATTGAGAGCGACGTATTAAAGATTTTGAATAGCGTTCAGACCGCATACAACTATACGAATGCGGATGTGTCTTCGTATACGCCTACTCTGGCGAATGCAGTGTTGGGTTTGTATGCGCAAGCGATGTGGAACTAGATACCGCTCGTTCAGTTTTTGGGTGCTCGGGCGTCTGAGTTGGAAGTCGGTGATATCGGAGGAAAGTTTGTTAACAGCTAACTACTTCAGTTCAGGGATATGAGAGTTTTATTTGTGACGTGTACTGAAATTGTGACAAAAAATCTAGGGCATCTGGAAGGTTCACACTGCATCAGTGCACCGTCTAGTCCTCAAACTAACATCGTGTCTTTCCATCATGCAGCGTACGACAAGCATATATGTACTCTGTGATTGCCCTCTCGAAGAGCATAGCAAGCACCGGCAGTATCAGCCTCCCGGACCCAATACGGTCATCAAACACCATGACAGTTCTCTCACGGAGAAAGCAGGAGGCCGTCAGTATGTTTCAGTTTGTCTATATCGTCTGTGTGCATCGAGACCTTGGAACCCAAGTCCGACACTTGAAGCTCGCAATGGGTAACGCTAGAATGTGTATCGTAAGTGACTTCTTATTTTCTTGGCTAAAAGAATGTAGTGATGGCTGATAAGACCATACTCCCAAGATTTCAGGTTGTATACCTGACATGGCGTTCATGATGAACCTCAAGCTGTATGGATACGACAAGCACGGACCAGTAGTCAACAAAGCGCGTCGTCTCCTCGCAGACGACCATGAGAAATGGTCACAAGATGATGTGAATGTCATTGGACCTATCCATCCATCTGGCGAACCGTATGCACAGGAAGGTGACGAGCCATGTCCACGATCTTCTGACTTATCTCCCGAGGATGATATCCGCGTCGTACCAGGGTGCGGAGCGAATAGTTCGTGGTATACGGGGTTCATCCAAGTGCGGACCCCTGATAACGAGGGTTGGCAATATTGTATAGCAGCTGGGAGTTCTTTCATGGTGCAGACATTCGCGCTCGAGATTATGGTGCTAGCCACACAAGGAAGAATGACTCCCTTACGCCTCTGGCGTCTGGCGATGAAACAAGGTTTTGAGAGGGAGGACCATCCGAGGCGTCTCGAAGGAGTTGACTATGGAGGTGTTGAAGACATTATCACGGATGAGTTCCCGGAGCCATTTCAGGGAATGACGGAGGAGATGTTGGAGGAGCTTTCAGGGATCGAAGATGTTGAGGTTTTCAAACAGAAGCTCGTGAGTGAGGGCAAGTTTTGGGTATGGATGGCCCCCGATCGGTAATAATGTTTCCTACTTTGAGTGTCCGTGTTAGAACGTCACTGAAGCAGATGATATTTTTTTCAGATTCCCTGTATTGCCTTCAGAACACGATCCCCCAGCAGTGACACTTCCGGAAATTGGCTCGTCCAAGAACTATGCCGTGTTGGAGAGACTACCAATGGATATCTTGGTATACATGCTCTCCAGCATACCCCTCAAGTCGCTTTTCAACCTTGCGAGTACATCTCGCTTTCTTCGCACGTGCGTTTTTGGTGATGAGGAACTCGCTCGTACATGGATCCGCACTAGTGCCCCCTCATGGATTCCTGTCCCGACACGAACTCCTAGAGACATGAATGAGCCTTCGACCATTTCGCCGTATCTTGCTTCCGAATTGGGCCCCTATGCTCGAAATGCTCAGTGTCATCTCGACACTACAGGACTGGATTGGGAGTATGTAAGGCGGTGTGGACGGTCGGGATCGATGTGGAATCGTCGACGTATATGGAACACTGCGCTCGATATTGAGCGAGTCGCAGATCTGTCTGGTGTGTAATTATGGAGTATTATGTATCTGTTTCGTTCCTCTGGCAGGCAAAGTTCCATCATGCAACGTTGTTTTGGTCTACTACGCATATCAGTCGCCCATGCCGTTTGAGCGCGGAAATTTCAGGGAGAGAGGCCGCCTTTCCAACATAGGTGCAGATACCTTGGATAATATCTGCAGACACATGTAGATCATGGATTTCAACACTAGTACTTGCAGGACCCACCCACAAGCCAAGCCTGCGTTGCAGCCGAGGACTATAATTCTTGGTACCACTAGTGCCAAAGAACTCGAACTAAGAACGTTGCTACCGCCGAGAGCAAGCGCTACTTCAATTCAGATGCTGATCAGCGTATATTCAAGTGTATTTGTGATGTGTAATAGAAATTGTGACAACAAAATCTTGGGGGGGGGGGGCACGATGTTGGTATAAAGAACTAGTCAGTGCACCGGCGCGGTGTGAACCTTGCAGATGAAATATATGATGGACCAAGTATTTACACACCTTGTGTTTGCACTCTCGAAGAACACAGTAAGCAGTATCAGCCTGGGCCATCCATCAAACACTATAGCAGTTCTCTCACGGAGTAAAACGGGACTCCACAGTCGTTTATGATTCGCTGATGAAATGGATGGGTGCACAGTGCACACCTTCGCATATTGTGCCCAGAGGGCCATGACCAATTCAGAGCCTTGTATGGTTATGGGGTGCTTGGATACCCGAGTTCAGTAGTCGCATTTCTCATACTTCGGAGAAAAGTTTGGTTAGCAGCCAACTACTTCAGTTCAGGCGCCGTGAGCGTATTTGTGACAGGAAATCTAGGGCAAGGTACGACTTCTGTGTAAGTTCTACTGGGTGGTGGCATGGTGCACCGTGCCTTGTGATTGTACACTCGAAGAACACTATAGGCAGTGTCAGCCCCGGCTGGGCACAGTTCGTCGATCAATCACCATGACAGTTCTCTCACGAAAAAAAAAATAGGAGGGCTTGGGTCTCGAGACCTTGGAACACACTGCACAAGTGCCGCACTTGAGGCTCGCGATGGGTAATTCTAGAATGTGTATTGTAAGTGACTTGTTATTTTCTTGGATCAAAGGATTCACTGATCAAGCCACCCACCCAAGATTTCAGGCTGTGTACCTGACATGGCGTTCTTGTTGGACTTCAGGCCATACGGGTACGATAACCACGGACCAGTGGTCAACGAAGCACGTCGTCTCCTCGCAGATGACCACGAGCGCTGGTCACAAGACGATATGAACGCAATTGGACCTATTCATCCATCTGGCGAACCGTATGCACAGGACGGTGACGACCCAGGCCCACGATCTTCCGACTTATCTCCCGAGGACGATATCCGCGTCGTACCAAGGTGCAACGCGGGCACATCGTGGTATATGGGGTACATCCAAGTGAGGTCCCCTGATGATGAAGGTTGGGACTATTGTATATCGTTTGGGAGTTATTTCATGGTGCAGACATTCGCCCTCGAGATTATGGTGCTAGCCACACAAGGAAGGATGACTCCTTTACGCCTCTGGCGTCTGGCGATGAAACAAGATTTTGAGAGGGAGGACCATCCGAGGTGTCTCGAGGGTGTTGACTATGGTGGAGTTGAGGATATTATCATGGATGAGTGCCCTGAACCATTTCAGGGTATGACGGAGGAGATGTGGGGGGAACTTGCAAGGATCGAGGATGTTGAGGTTGTGAAACAGAAGCTCGTGCACGAGGGAAAGTTTTGGGTATGGATGGCCCCCGATCGGTATTATCCCAACTTTGAGTGTTTGTGCTGGAACATCACTAAAGCAGATGGTATTTTTCCAGATTCCCTGTATTGCCCTCAGAACACGATTTCGATCCCCAAGAACCAACCCTTCCAGATATCGGCTCTTCGAAGAACTACACCAAGTTGGAGAGATTGCCAATGGATATCTTGGTATTCATACTCTCCAGTCTACCTCCCAAATCGCTGTTCCACCTTGCGAGTACTTCTCGCTTTCTTCGCACGTGCGTTTTTGGTAACGAGTAACTCGCTCGTGCATGGATCCGCACTAGTGCCCCCGCCTGGATTCCTGTGTCGACACGAACTCCCTACGATATAAATGATCCCCCAACCATCTCGCCGTATCTTGCATCAGAATTGGGCCCCTATTCCCACAATGCACAGTGTCATCTCGACACTACAGGATTGGATTGGGCGTATATAAGGCGGTGTACACGGTCGGGATCGATGCGGAATCGTCGACGTATATGGAACACTGCGCTCGATATCGAGCGAGTCGCAGATCTCGCTGGTGTGTAATTACGGAGTACTATGTATTTATTTCCCCTCCTGACGGGCAAAGTTCTCCCATCCCATGCCGGAATGTGTTATACCAAGTGGTAAGCTATAGGTGCATCGGATCCAGACAAGTATAGACAGAAGAGACTAAAAGATATCACGATCCGTTATTACCCATTGCATACGTGTTGGAGATCCATTACATAAAGTAGAGTATGCTAGAAGGTGAGTATAAACACGCACCGTGATGGGCGGGATGAGGATTGAGCTCCTTTCACATTCACGTTTATGTTTGAACATTTGCTGGTGAAAGGCGCAAGTGTGCAGGTGGTAATGGGTGGTCATATGTAGCTTTTCTGAATGTGCAAGTCACCACACACCTTGATGCAAATAAACAGCCTGGTAAGGTAGGGCTCATGCATGGCCAACTTGACTCTTGAATATATCACCACCTGATGTGGGACTTGTTGGAAATCCGCACTCGTCGTAGTCTGTAGTCAGCTTACATAACCGTACTGAGCGTCGTGCGCGTGTCCGTAGTCTACCGAATCTTGCTTTTTGCCCTCGTTCAGAGTCCCTCAGAGCCTCGTTTTTTAACAGGACTTGCTCTTCTCCCCACCATTCGAGTGACTGACCTGATGTTTGTCGAATAAGACTGCCCAGGGGGCCGCGCAGGCGATGACACGAACACACCACTTCCCTACCACGCCGTTCCACATTTGATCTAACCCTCCCAACGCGATGAGCGATTCAGGTATCGATGTTGTCTTCAAGTTTGCCAACTTCATTGAGAGCGATGTATTGAAGATATTGAATAGCGTGCAGACCGCATATAACCATACAAATGCAGTATTGAGCTTGTATGCTCGAGCGATGTGAAGCTAGATACCACTTACTCGGTTATTGGGTGTTTGGATATCCGAGTCAGTAGTCGCATTTCTGTGGTCTCACAAGTAGAACTGAAGGAAAGTTTGGTCAGCAGCTAACTACCTCAGTTCAGGAGCCATGTGCGTAGTTGTGGCAAAACATGTAGAGCAAGGTACGCCATCGGTGTAAGTTCGACTAGACGGTGCACTGACGCAGTGCGAACCCTGCAGATGAAGCATATAGTATATACCTTGTTATTGATTGTACACTCGAAGAATACAATAAGTAGTGCCAGCCCGGGCCGGGTACAGTCTGTCGATCAGCACCATGACAGTTTTCTCACGGAAAAAAGTAGGAGGCATCCAGTTTTTTTGTCTACCTCGTCTGTGGGCACCGAGACCCTGGAACACCAGTGTGACACTTGAAGCCCGCGATGGGTAACACTAGAATGTGTATCGTAAGTGACTTATTATTTTCTTGGTTCGAAGAATTCAGTGATAATTAACCAAGCCACCCACCCAAGATTTCAGGTTGTTTACCTGACATGGTCTTTTATTTCGACTCCAAGCCATATGGGCAAGACAACTGCGGACCAGGGGTTGACGAAGCGTGTCGTCTCCTTGCAGTCTGATTGCAGATGACGTCGCAAGAAGAAATGAACGTCATCGGACCTATCCATCAATCTGGCCAACCATATGCACACGGTAGTGGTGATGATCGAGGCTCACAATCTTCCGAGTTGTCTCCGGACAGTGATGTTCGCGTTGTGCCAGGATGTGTAACGAACAGCTCCTGGTGTATGGGGTATATCGAATCCCCTGATTATGAGGATTGGGACTATTATATAGCGGCTGGGAGTTCTTTCATGTTACAGACATTCGCGCTCGAGATTATGTTTGCTAGCCACACAAGGAAGAATGACTCCTTTACGCCTTTGGCGTCTGGCGATGAAACAAGGTTTTGAGATGGATGACCATCCGAGGTGGCTGGAGGGCGTTGACTATGGTGGAGTTGAGGATAGCAGACTTGAGGATATTATCCTGCATGAGATCCCTCAGCCATCGATGGGAGTGACAGAGGAGATGTGGCATGAACTTGCAGGGATCGAGGATGTCGAGGATGTCAGACGGAAACTCGTCCACGGGGGAAAGTATTGGATATGGATGGGCCCAGATCGGTATTATCCCAACTTTGAACGTCCACTGTGGAACAAGTCAAGGCCCTCTGGGCAGTCCTGGCCCCGATGGCTGTTCAATTGGAGGGAGTTGCTGACTAATATCAGAATCAATATGTTCTTACAAGTTCAATACTATTGCTATCACTAGACATCCACATCATATATTCTCATAATGTCTTGTGGGTGTGTCAAGTGCGAAGGTAGTATGATTAGGTAAGCTACATAGCCACAGCCCAAAATATTCAACACTCCCCCCTCAAGCACAAGTCTATGGTGAGTGCAGTGCTTGCAGCAAATGAAAGGGGAAAAGGATATAATCAATGAAATAAACTATACCTATGAAAGGTATCAATAAATCAGGTGTCATCGTGTCCGTGTAGTGTGCAGCGTAGGTGCTATGCCGCGGTCGTTACCCGATTTGGTAAGTCGCGACTCAGTAGCGCAGAGCAGATGGTATAGGTGGTGTGCTCGGAATCGAAATTTCATGCGTCCTCGACGATACGGTGGGTCCAGATGGATCGTAGGACGTCGTGAGTGATGGGAAATGGCTGCTGGTGATGGTGTAGGTGCGTGGTTGACCGATTCTCGAGTGTACCATAGGTTT
>JBBPJZ010000854.1:0-12709 GCA_038089015.1 Chalciporus aff. trinitensis
AACTCCAAGGGACTGACTGGGAAACCCCCAGTTTAGTTCACTTGGAGATTTCCTCTTCAACTGCTCTCTGCTCTCCACTGTAGTGCCTTCGCACCTTCAGCATTTACTCTGCTCATTACCTACTGGTTCTTGTGTAGACTTGATTCAACTCTTTGGTTGTTTTGAGTCGTTTCAGTCAGATAAGATATGATAAGGTCACGTGATGTTATCTTCAAGAGTCATGTGATGTGGTAAGATAGAAGTCTTGATAAAGTGCGCATAGACGTTGATAATATAGGATAGGGGCCGATTAGATGGGGTTGCAATACGCGATTGTAACACTTTCCCCTGTCTATGGTCATCGTCCCGATGACTTTAAGGATAAGCCATCTTGAGTGTTTGGTGTGCGTCTCTTCTGTTCATGGTATGACATAGTTGTACAGCTTTTGTGAGTGTTTTTGTATTTTTTATGTTTTAGCGCCATGATAAGATTAATGTGACTTCTTTGATTGTGTAAGCTGACCCTTGTGATTGATGGGTAGCGTGTGACTTCTGATGATACATGTGAACCGTGTGACCGAGACCTTTGTCCGGTATATCTGTGTGTGGTTTCTATGACGTTGGCGAGACTTGTGCCATGTGATGACTAAGCACTGTGATGTATGTGCCTTGGAATCGTCTGTTACTTCTGTGAAAAGAAAGGAAGTAAAAAGAAAAGTCAGTATAAAATGAAAAGATAAAAATGAAAATTTGCTCTGCGCACTTTGTTCTTCGCTGCGCTCATCTCTTTCGCTTTGCCCTTACTTTGTATACTTTCCCCTGTCTAGAGTCGATGTCCTCAGCGACTCAAGAGAATGCCATGTTTTCCTTGTCAAAAAAAATTTTACCATCTAACCGTGTTCTTCGTTCCTTAATTTCTTTCTTCTTCTATACGTTCTGATTATTTCCATATTCGTCTTATTCTATTCTTGTCTTCTGTCGTCATTTGTTATTCTTCTTTTGGTAGTTACTTGATTTGGTCATGATTTTCGTCTGTTTTTGGTATTTTGATGGATATGCCTTTCTTGCAATTAACTCATTTGTCGTCCTGTTGAATTCTTTCATTGTCTATTCCTTCGTCTATTTCTGCTGTTTCTTCTGTACCATTTTATGATAATGATCTTTTGTGGTTTTCTTTATATTCTTCTGATGTAAGCGTATTGTCTATATTTGTACTTCTGTCTTCTTTTGGTAATGATCGTCTTTAATCGTCTGATGGTTTGTTTCTGATACTTCTTTGTTACTTCTTCATCGTCAATTAGATCTTCTGTATCTGTGTCATTACTTCTTTTGTCATGATTGTCGTAATCGGATTGACAGGGGGATCCCTAAATACATCTGAACGTATAGTGCAGCATATGAGACTGCCTAGAAAGGAAGTGTGTTGTGGAAATGTTTAATGTATTGG
Organism: Chalciporus aff. trinitensis; assembly: GCA_038089015.1. Taxonomy (NCBI): domain Eukaryota; kingdom Fungi; phylum Basidiomycota; class Agaricomycetes; order Boletales; family Boletaceae; genus Chalciporus; species Chalciporus aff. trinitensis. Next base: position 1,427 of record JBBPJZ010000854.1, read on the forward strand.
TAATCTTCTGAGATGTGATCTGTATCTTAGATCTTGAGTCTTCTGATGAGATCTATTCTTAGATTTTGTGTTCTGTGGGCTCTAATGTGAATGCGACCCTTTTTCCTTGGGGTGTATCTTGGATTCTTCTGGTAAAGTCTATTCTTAGATCTTGTCAATCTTCTAGATTCTTCTATAGCATCTTCTGAAAAGGAAGAGAAAGGTGAAAATGTCATAATGGGTTAAGTGATTGTTCCACATCTTGCGTTCAATTTGATATTGGTGCAACAGGTCACTTGATAGATAATCTTCTAGTTTTGGGACTGAGATCTTTATCTTAGATCTTGATTGTTCTAATGTATGGCGTAAGATCTTTGTCTTAGATCTGTTCTTCTTTTATTGATCTGTGAGGATTGTTGTCTAAGAATGGTAATCGTCTGGAAAAGAGGGTGATTATCGTTTTCAGAAAGGGGATGAAAAAGATGTTCTGTGATGGGTATTCCACAATAACGGTCCTAATGGGCGTCAGGGACCATGCAGATTCATCTTATAGATAAGATTTCAGATTTCATCTTCTATTATCTTAATAGGTATGCTTCTGTAATATCTTCTGTATGCATTTGTTTCGATGATTACCACCTAAGAAGTGGCAGTGTCGACATTCTTCTCTTGGTAATGGACAGTCTTTCATCCAGTGTGATTCTTCACTGCAGTTAAAGCATTGTAATGTGATCTTCTTCTTTGATTGTCTGATTGGTTCGACTTCTCTTTTCTTGTAAAGGAAATGTCCATAGCGTCTGAATCTTGAGATTGAAAACTTCCATAATAGTCTTCTTGCATCTGTAGATCTTCAGATCTCTTGATCATCTAAGTTTGTTCTTCTATTAGCCATTTAATGCATTGCTTATGGTGTCGATCTTCTTCTTTTCCTCCTTCTGTATAGTCTTCTGCGTAGTTTCTTTTCTAAACTTTTCTTTAAGAGTTCTTCATCGTCCGTTATTTGACCTTCTTCTTTAGGTGATGGTAAATCTGTTGAGTCTTCTTTCCAATTATGGCTTAATGGTTTCTTCTTTCGTACTTGCTGATCTTCGTCTGAGATTGATGATTCTTCATCTTCTTGTCTTTTCCTTTTTAGGTTAATGATTGGATCTGTTTGTAAAGGATCATTCGAATCTATTGCAAATGATTTTGTCGTCTGTGGATTTGGAATGGAGATTGGACATAAGATTGATGAAACGTCTGAAAGGGGTAATGTCTTCTTTTTCTTGACATCAGCTAGTTCAGTTTTAAGCTGCGCAATTTCTTCTTTGAGTTTAGTGATTTCTTTACGAGCTGTGTCTAGATCGGCTTGCTTGTTCATCTGATGGTTTGCAAAGATCTTTAATAGGTTTATTATTGCGGCGTTCTTGTTCGTTTGAGATGCTTCTTTATTATTTACATATTGTTGCGTTGGATTGATAGTCATTGAGGAAGACATTCTTGTCTTAGATCTTGATTTGATTGAGTTCCTGATTAGGATTCTTCCTAAAAGGGTAATGTTAGTGTCTGAGTTAATATCCTTACTGTTGATCATCGGTTGTTTTGATGTCACACTTCTATTGACTTGATGTCACTCTTGTCGATGTTAATCCTTTTCTTAGGGAAGGTTGAATCTTCTTCTTGATGGATCTTCTTGGTGTAGGTCCTATAGATTGTTAGTGATGAAATGAAAAGATTGTCATAAGCGTGGGAAGGATTGTCAGGGATGTGTTGTATAACACGCAAGTGTTCCTAATTAAAGGTACTCTTGTGAACACGTTTTGTGATTTGTGATGTACGTGTTTCGTCACGTTATTGTGAAAGGTGAAAGTGGTGAGAAAGATTTGCCTATCTTCTGATTAGGGTAGTGATTGTGTGAAAGGAAAGGGGTAAGAGTCAATCGTCGTTTTAATGTGAACGTTGATCTTTCTTCAAGATAGATGATTGCCTAGATGGGACACTTCTCTTGTGTGATGATGTGAAAGTGTGGTTAGGAATTCTTTCCTTATTGGGATGGGCAATCTTAACATGATGATTAAAATCTTGTGTGCCTGTGACATGGTGATAACCAATGGGTAATTTGAATGTAACCGCCGGTCTTCCTTAAATGGTAACGCTTGATGTCAATTTTAATGATGACTGATTTCTCAGGGGTAACGTCACCGTGATGACTGATCTTCCTGTTGTGGAATGGGGTGATGCCCGTGACTTCTATCAATGATACTTCTGGTGATTGCATCTAAAGGTAATGGGGATGAAACCCGTGATTTGTCTCAATGGCTTCTGATGTGATTGATGTGATTGATGTGAAGGGTGAGTTTGCCAAAACTCAAAGGCGACGTGGGGAAACTATGTCTTTCTTCTTATTGACCGGTCCCGTGGTCCCTGAACTAGTGTGCTGGACGTCTATTCTTCAAAAGCTACTACTAGTGACCTAATCAAGCAAAGAGGGCGATGGTGACTTCAAAGGTGTGTACACGTGGGGGCTGTCTTGCTGGGTCTTCGTCTTCTTCTTACGTCAACGTGGTGTTTCGGCTATTACGTTGTGGCTGCAAATGGAAAGGGGAGGATCAACAAGAAGCTATCCACTTAAGGACTGCCTTGATGTCGAGGTTTAGTCTAGTTCTAATGTAACAACCTTCGCCGTTCGTCCAAGGTTCATGAGGCCTTGGAGCTAGCTTCGATGCATCTTGATAGAAGACCTTACTTGCAGGGAACTTTGAAGGGAAATAACAAGGAGAACTAGACTAAGGTTTCCCCTAGCCCAGTGCCCGTTTTATATAGTCGTCTACGTATGTACATGTTTGTACTATTCTAGTCTATTCTATAATATAGGCCTTTACGCTATTGGTTAGAAGGTTCCATAGGGTTTCATATGACATCAGTGGCTAAGCCTCACGTATACCTTGTGTATGCCTTGTGTAGTCCTCATGTAGGGTTCTAGTGTGGTCTGGACTATGATGTCATAAGTCATGTGATATGGATAAGATATCCATGTGTCGTCTTCAGATAAGATATGATAAGGTCATGTGATGTTATCTTCAAGAGTCATGTGGTGTGATAAGATAGAAGTCTTGATAAAGTGCGCATAGACGTTGATAAGATAGGATAGGGGCCGATTAGATGGGGTCGCAATACGCAATCGTAACATATCTTACCTTATCAACATCTATATGCACTTTATCAAGACTTCTATCTTATCACATCACATGACTCCTGAAGATTACATCATGTGACCTTATCATATCTTATCTGATGACCACACACATATATATCTAATCTATACCAGAGATAACTGGTATTACCTGGAACCTTCTAGACACACAGCCACACATAACTCTATGATATCATATGGAATCCTATGGAACTCTCTACAACATTCTATCATATTCCATGGCCTCATGTAGTACATTCTATGGTATTCTATCCAATGGCAATTTAGACATATAGTATACATTATAGTAGAACATTCTAATAAATAGTAAACATATACAGACGTAGACAACTATATAAGACAGGTACTGGACTGGGGGAAACCTTAGTCTAGTTCTCTTGTTTGAAATGACTCAAAACAACCAAGAGTTGAATCAAGTCTACACAAGAACCAGTAAGGTAATGATGATAAGAAAGTGCTGAAAGTGAGAGATCACTACAGCAGGAGCAGAGGGGAGTTGAAGAGGAAATCTCCAAGTGAACTAAACTGGGGAGCGTCCCAGTCAGTTCCTTGGGGTTTATATAGTCCTACATCTATTTGTACATGTTTGTCCCTACTTAGACTATAAGCGGTAAAGGTACATGGTACAATGTATGGTGATTTTATGATTTTATGATAAGGAATATGAAATGAGAAGCTGTGTGCATAGCCTGATGAAACAGGGGGTGGCAGCACAGGAATGTGAAACATGGCATAAGGCACAAATGGAGTGGAAATGAAAAGAAGCCTGTTCACGTGTGACAGCGTGAGAAGACAATTAGTCCAAATGGGAATGGAGTGGAAGTGAGGTGGTGACTGTGGCAACGAACTAGAACACCACATGTCTTTGATCAGATATGATCATAAGATAAGATCTGAAGAGATTAGATAAGATAGCAGAGTGAAAAGAAATGGTTAAGTCCATGAATGTAGCATGTCTTGTGAGGGCACCGTAACACATTACCAACACACTTCACTTGAAATTCATCTGCAAGTGTCTGGCAAAACCCGTTGTTCAACTCAGCTTATCAGCCCTTCCTCTGAACAAAGTTGTTGCTCTGCTACCATCTCTTCTGATCGACTCTCCACCAATCCATTCCACAGAACCATTCCTCCCATTCAACTCTCCATCTTCACTACCTCCATCTAACTCAGCTCATCAGACCTCCCTCCATCTATGCTATCAACGGATTCCACAGAGCCTTGACATCCACAGAACCATTCCTCCCATTCAACTCTCCATCTTTGCTACCTCCATCTAACTCAGCTCATCAGCCCTCCCTCCATCTATGCTATCAATGGATTCCACAGAGTCTCAACACTATCCCTGTCTATGCTACTCATGGCTAACTGGTGTCAAAAATGTTGTCGCTCATTCCCTACTGCTGTGGGCTACAAATGGCACTGCAGCCACTTTCACCAATACCCCAAGCTTTCAATGCCACAGTCAACATTCAGGTTCCATCCAGAATTAAATGGTGAGCTCTGTTCAAAAAGTATAATCGATTGACAAGTGAGTTCCCACTAGCACAATCATGTGATATCAACAGCAATTTTCTCCCACCACATATGCCTCCATCAGCCAAAGATAATAACCACAATTGAACTCCATTCTCTGATCGCCTCTCATTCAAATTTGTGGAGCTTCAATTTGAGAAAATTGAAGCATCTTACAAGGAGATCGATGTGCTCCTCAAAATTTTATTGGCTCAAAGTCGACTGGACAGCTCAGGAGAACCAATGTTTGAGAACAGTCGTTCCATGGAAGCAACAATCAATGCAATTCCATATGGTGAGGTTCCATGGAAGAGCTTTCATGTTTAGTACACTGGTGATGTTGGTGCTGATTCTCCTGCGTGGAAATGACAAACTTATGTTGTCCACACACGTGATGCCCAAATCGCTGTGTCAAACATGGCTGCAAGCACAGATTTTAAGGGAAAATTTGACTACATCCCATATCGCAAGTTCATGGGTCCTAATTGGCGACATTGGTGCAACCTAATGTCTGTGGATTGGGCATACCAACAAGGAGTGAGTTGTTGCCCTCCATGTCTTCAAATGAAATTAATGTGATGTATATATAGACTCGAATAGCTGAGGATGAAGCAACACATGGTGCAATGTTCACTCCCGTCATTTTGGGGGCTGACAAGATCACTGTCTCCATGGCCACGGGCCATCAACAATTCCACCCAGTATACATGTCGTTGGGTAATATACACCATGACATGCGTCGTGCTCATCGGGAAGTGGTGATCCCGCTAGCATTCCTCTGTATACTGACTGGTAAGTCAAGATAGCTTCATCCAATCAGAAGTAGACTAATGGATATGGGTATCAGTGTCACCGGAATTTTCTAACGATGAAGAATTTCACCTCTTTCGCAAGCAACTATATCATGCCTCCCTTGCTCACATTCTTGCTCCCCTTCGCCCAGGAATGACAACACTGCAAATCTTACATTGTCCGGATGGACATTATCACCATGCCATCTTTGAGCTTGGCCCCTTTATTGCCGACTATCTCAAACAGGTCTACCTGGCTAGGACTGTCTCAGGTTGGTGTCCAAAGTAATTATCAATCTCCTGTTATGTGCAATTGGTTCTAACAATGACTTTCACTGTTTGTAGGTGTTACACAACCCCAGCAGAACTTGAAGGCATCAGATCACCTTGCTATCGTGAGCACACGGATATGCTATTCGAAACTTTTGACACGGATGACCTATGGAATGTGGTCACGGATGTCGTCGTAAGTGTTTTGTTCATAACAAATTATGTTACTGATAATGTGCTAGCCATTCACCCACTTTTTTTCCCACATGGATATTCACCAACTATTAACACCAGACATCTTACACCAACTGATCAAAGGGACCTTCAAGGATCACTTGGTCCAATGGATCGAAGATTATATATATATTGTTAGTGATACTGCACAACAGGCCAAGGAGAGAATAGCTGAGATTGACCAGCGGTATGGTTTGTTCACACACAGGAATTACGTGACTAATTCATCTATGTAGCATTGTCATGATGTCATTGTTTCCAGGACTATGGCACTTTGATAATGAACGTAACTTTGATCAATGGACCAGAAATGATTCCAAAGCCCTGATGAAGGTAGGATTGCTTATCTTCACTGTAGTGACTGTGAGACTGAAGCCTCTAGGTATTTCTACCTGTAATCATAGGATATGTCCCTGACAGCATGATTCACACTATCTCAGCATTGCTTGACTTTGCTTATATTGCTTGCCGCTCATCTCATGATCAAAACTCCCTCACAACCATGTCTAATGCACTTGCACAGTTTCATCACCACCGTGTGGTGTTCGAAGAGTGTGGTGTTCATCCACATGGATTTTCCCTCCCATGTTAACATGCCCTTGTTCACTATGTGAAAAGCATTCGGCTGTTCGGATCTCCAAATGGATTATGCTCATCGATAACGGAATCCAGGCACTAATGATTACAGCAGTCAAACGCCCCTGGCGCCGATCAAATCGTAATCAACCCCTTGGTCAAATCCTTCGAATCAACACTCGTTTGAGCAAGCTGGCAGCTGCTCGTATCGAATTTGGGCGGCGTGGGATGTTGTGGGGTGATGTACTCACACATGCGCTTCATGCGGTAGGGCTATATGAGAGCGACTCAGACGATGAAGATGAGGGTGAGCCTGAGCATGAAGATGCTGCTGATGTGAACGTAACTGCAAATAGTTCCAACACACAACTAGTGCAGAGGATCGCAAGTAGACCGTTAATGAGACTAGTAGTAGCTTGGGTGTGGAGACAGAGGGCGCCCTGGAAAGCTCACGATGATGGTGTGGGCAAAGCGGGGACACCCTTGAACATAAACCTAATGCGTCGTATCCAATGCGAGATAGTAGGAACGACACCACCGAATGAACCCTCTGCCCTGTAAACCAGACGAGAACGCAACTTCCATGTCTTGAGGCTGGCTTGAATCACTTGGAATCGATCCATAACCTGCTCTATCGTAGGGCGTTTCAATGGGTCCACCTGAATCATATCAGCTATCAGCGGCCGCATGAAGTCGAGTCCCTTCGTTTCCTGGAAAGGTTGATTAGCAAAGTAACATACAAGGATCTACGATTACCTCGATGATATCCTTCCTAATCATGTTCCCAATGTAGAAGACATCTGTCCGGAATGGATCGTAGAGTTCATTAGAGTTCTGGAACTCTGGGACTTCCTTGTCTCCCCCAAAAACTGGATGAGCCTTGGGCTCTAGCACCGAGTGATGGTAGTGAAGTGACAATCCGAAATCAATGAAGATGTACTTTGGGGGTCCCTCTGTTCGAGTTCGATACCGTGCAAGACCCGAATAGTCTCGCCTTTGATCTGGGTTAACAGGATGGAATGCATCGAGGTAAAATGGCGTTGGATCCACCATGACATTGAACGAAGTGCAGTCCCTGTCAAGGAAAACAAGACATCAACAAGAATGCATGTCCAGTGCAATGACACACACCGATGGGCAACACGATGCTTATGCATAAATAGAAGACCCTACAACAGTTTAACAACTGACGATCACGAAAAAGATTTGCTCACCTCAAATAACTGTCGGAAACACTCCACAGCCTCTCCGATGGTATCAAACAAAGGTTCAATATAGTGGATTAACAACGGCATGACGATGATGTCGATCTCCTCGTCTGCTGGGGGGTGGAGTACTTCGTAGATTGGGACGCAATGGTTGTCGCCCGCACCAGCCAGTGTCCCGGAGGAAAAGAATTGAGCAATCTCGACCTCGTACGGATGGTCAAGTTTCTTCACCCGTTTAAGAACGACATAAGCCCCGTCGGAGAGACGTGTAGCATCGAGTAATCGGGCTGCGTACTATTCTTATGTGAGTCGAGTGTTGTCGAGTCGTAGTGGCTGCAAGCTTACCATGGCTGGAAGGCCATCGGCAGCCCTCCATCTTGTCTTCCCTGTCTTGATCCACGATGGACTCCAACCAGGAGCGTAACGGTCTCTTAGAAGATATCCCCGTTGTTTGAACCATTCGTAGCGTTGGTACCACCACACTTCTAGATAGGAAAGGTCAGAGTGGGGTGGCTTCTGCTGAGCGATTCGGTCTGACTGCTCATTTGAGCACCTTTCCATGGTTGTGGCGCTAAGCTAAGGTATGGTTGAACTGCCCCCAAGATGGATCCCCTTGGACCCTCATGCGCATACCAACAGGAACAAGCCCGTTTTTCAAACAGAGTTTTTCTGGCCTTCGCTCGTTGCATTAGTTTCTTAACCATGGATGATCTGCACTGCTGTTGAGAGTCTAAACCGTATGTGATCACGCCGACCCCTGATAGTGGCTCTTGTGTTTATGACGGCTGAGCGAAAGCTCCGAGTTGGCTTGGTTCAGCCAGGGCTTGTTTGACAGCTATAAACAAGAATTGGAATATCAAACGGGGACTTACGAAACCATTTCTTGTTAATCTTTAGGATGTTGTAGTATAGCTCTACATGACAATGGATTGGTATATGGAGCCAGCCTGGAGACGCTGAAAGTAAGCTCGCCCTTCAAAATTTGGTGCGACTTCAAGTTGGAATTTGCGGTTGTATTCCTTTTTCGTCAACGGCCCGCTGTGGCCCGGCACTTTCCCATGTTGTCAGAAACTTGTCAAATTTAATTTAGAGCAAATACTCTGTCGGTGCATTGATTCAGTTCCCGGTCTCAGGCCGAACCCTACTGTAATCCTCCCTTACATGAGGGGTCTAAGAGATATCTTACGGCGTACAAAGTAAATTGGTCTGTGAGATATGTACCTATTCTTGCCAAAATTGTCTCCTGAGGTGCAATGACGACTATTACTTGGTACTCAGTCCAAACTCCTCTGGTCCAACCCAGATAGCCCATGGAAAAGAGAATACCGGTGGTAAGTGAGACGAATCAGCTTCAAGTTCGATCAATCAGGACCTAATGCGCTTTCTCCAGCTATTATCCCTCCAAGTGACCCGACTTCTTTGCCCGTGGAACTGGGTGTTGAAAATCAGAATTCAGCCACTGAACCCCCGAATTCAGCGACCGTTCCCACAAGTCCAAATAGTGCTCTTCCTAATCCTACACGTTAACTCTCTCGCATCTCGTCCACACACTGCTTCGTAAAGGACTTTGTATTCACGTTACTGAGGATCTAACACGTGGTCCCAAACTCTCTCATTAGGCTGTATGAATGCTGTTTATTATGTCATAACCTGTATTGAATGATCATTTATCCTAAGTTGTACAGCAAGCAGTTCGAGCTCGGACGTTAACCGATGAGACTCAACCACCTTGGGATCGTTGATAGCCTTACACTTATATCACTCGCTAGCGCCTTTTATTCTAGCGAGAGAACGTCAATGACGCCGTGCTAGGCGACGCAGCTGTTCGGAGATGATCTATTCGTCGTTCCCGGTGCAATTCGTCCATTTTTGTTCTGGGTTGAGTGATTGGATATTTTCGGGAATGGCCTTTGATTTGACACCGTCAACATAGTCCCTGATACACACGACGCGATGATACTGCCTAATAGCGTATCTTGAAAGCCAGAACAATAGACATTACTGTAGTACAACCCATCATTCGTGCACAGGAGACTCGGTTCTGGCGTAGCGACGTCGAATCAATCCCATGCACCTACAAGGACAAACCCCTCCACCTTCTGGATCCTCCCCGTAGCCGAACAAAACGTTGCCGTTAGGTTTGCACATGCCCCAGGTATGGCGCGATTCTTTCAGTGGTCCAGGTGGGCGCATGTCTGCAGGTACCGAGGGATTCCGATACATCGTCCAGGACTTTAGACTGAGACCGTGCGAGTGACCATTCTCAGTTCTAAATCGTGATATGACGGTGGTCCTGCACCCTGAGGTAGTCGAAAACTATGATATCCGTACTTATCGTCCTGTTGAGGCATGATGAAAACTCGCGAGTTGATTTCACAGGAAGTAAATTTTAATTTTCCATATTTGACAGCAATGTTTTTATCCAGCATGGCAACAGCCAAATCTATGTGGTGACCGACATGACTTCAGCACTCCTTTGAGTTGAGCTGAACTGGTGAAGCTCGATCAATCGTGGCGGGTTTGTCAGTGATTAACATAACGCAACAACTTTAGCCATATGCACGTCTGCCACGGGGAGCGATCAACTAAACTGTCCAACCTTTACCCCCGTGGGATAAGAGGAAAAATTGGATCCGAAGTTTTTGGCCTGAGTCGTGCGACCTCACCGATGCTCACCAACATGGACCTTCAACACGAGATAGGCAGAATACGGTGTATATCAAAGCGGTGTCAGGGATATCAAGAGGGATCAGCCGCGCCTTGCAATTGGGTTAGCGGGCTGAAAGGCATTTGCACCGCAATGTCGAAACTTCGCAAATCCTGGCAGACAAGGGCGCAGGACACTGAACACAACCAACCTTGGTTTCATGACACTGGCGTAGGTAACGCTGGAATGCCCTTAGCTATGAACCTAATTTGCCGCAGCCAGTGTGAGATCCCCCCCGTGATACGGTCAAATAGGTTCTCCTCCACATCCACGATTCGAGACCGCAATGTCCATGTATTGAGGCCACCCCGAATGACTTCGAATCGATCCATAACTTCTTGCATCGTCGGACGTTTCGATGGGTCATCTTGCACCATGTCAGCTATCAGAGGTCGCATGAAGTCTAGTCCACGAGTTGACTAAAAATTTTCCAGCAATGCAATACGCATAACGGTGAAGCACTGACCTCGATGAAGTCATTCTTGATCATATTGCCAATGTAGTATACATCCGTAGGGAATGGATCACAAGGCTCGGAGGAGCGTTGGAACTCAGGGACTGTCTTGTCTGCTCCTCGAATCGGAGGCTCCTTCGGGCCTGTCACCGAAGGATCGTAACGACGTGATAAGCCGAAATCAATTAAGTAGTACTTCGGGCACCCCTCGGTCCGGGTTTTGAACCTCGCAGGGCCAGAGAAGTCACGCTTCATCTTTGGCTTGACTGGATGAATGGGGTCTATGTACACCGCGCTTGGATCGACCATGCAATTCCTCGAAGTGCAATCTCTGTTATATACATGAGTGCCCACTA
>JBBPJZ010000855.1:0-12666 GCA_038089015.1 Chalciporus aff. trinitensis
CCCGGAACCGAACTCCTTCCTCCGAACTTTGAAAGTTCATTGACGCAACTCGATTAATCGTGTAGGGACCATTCACAAACCCTCCCAACGAACAGAATTCAATAGCGACTGGCATCACGCTAGGTCTTTGAATGCGAGTTTCGGTTCCTACAATTCCCCATGTCGTCACCTCGAAACCGACCAACACTATCTCACCCGTCGCGGCGGTCGAACGCATAGCGAACTTCCTCTCTTCGGGCAAGGTTACCCTATTGACGGGTGCAGGCGTCAGTGTGGATTCCGGCATAAGAGCATACCGGGGGAGGGACGGACGATACATGAATCCAAATTACAAGTGCGTCATCTGGTTCCAAGGAGGGGCCCGGTGCTAATGAATCAAGACCAATCTTTGTACGTGACTAGAGGACTACCTGGCGAAAGCTGCGACCGTCTGACGAAATACGCAGTACCATGAGCTTATCGCAGATACTCCAAAGGGACATGCATTCAGGCAAGTACCAATATTCTCCACTATCCCAAAAGCTACGCTCATCTCAAGCCCCCCCAAGTCCAGGCAGCGCTACTGGTATGTATCAAGTTCCCGAAAGTAATCCCTCTAACAGCCACCACTTTCTTCCAGGCTTCGCTCGTATCTCGGTTACCCACCCGTTCGCGATACACAACCAAATACCACCCATTATGCCTTGGCGGCCTTGCAATATACGGGTCACATCACAAAACTAGTGACACAAAATGTCGACGGTTTACACGCGAAAGCCATCGCACATCTATGGGACGACAATCGCATCGAGAGTAGAATCTTAGAACTGCATGGAACTTTGCATGTACGTCCCAATGATGTCCAGCCCAACTACTCCTTCGGGGACGGTTCATGAATGCCATGGGACAGAGAGTACATTGCCAGTTCGGCCATGTGGTCAGTCGAGACAGCTTTCAAGATCGCTTGTCCGCCTGCAACCCCGAATGGAAAGCATTCGTCGACGACCTAGAAGCACAAGGGAAACAACCTCGAACAAATCCGGACGGTGATGTTCGTCTTACAATGAATTTTTTAAAACCCACAGCTTACAAAAGGGCTCTAGGTCGAGTTGGAGGGCGTTTCCTACGACGATTTCGTCGTACCCGAATGCCTACAATGTTTATCACAAGGTCGACATAATATAACTGTGCGCAAAGTTTCTCCGTAAACGGCTTTGGCTGTACTCACCGGAAATGCTTCTTAGCAAAAACCAGAGGTCATTTTCTTTGGAGAATCAATACCTCAAGCCATCAAAGAACGCTCGTCAGTTCTTCTTTTCACCCTTCTCGACTGCGAGTCACACATCTCGTCTATTAGATTTTGTGACATAGAGCAATCGGACAAGCTACTCCTGATCGGGACTACACTGGCAACGTTCTCAGCTTACAGGTGGGCAGCATTCAGATCGCGGTTCTAGATGTTGTCACATACCCATTAGCTAGGCTAGTCAAACATGCCCTCGAGTTGAACAAGCCAGTCCTTCTGCTCAACATGGGACCAACGCGTGGGGATGATCTTTCAGGTGTCGACAAGATAGAGATCCCCACCTCAAAGATCATGCGCGATACTGTCAGAGCCGTCTTGTGAGCGTTTTGCCCGGCTCGAGAGGAGATAACAGAAGAACCACACTGATTACTTTCCAGAGGTACCCGCGCGCACGTTGATCCCGGTATCGTTAGATTGCTAAACAGCGGGATCCACAAGCCCCCAATAGATGATATCATGGAAGAACAAAGCTAAAAGGGGTAACAAAGGGTTGAAAAGAGTGTGCTGTTGGTAGTAAAAACGGTCATAGGATGTATAGATTATTGCCCATACCCGGGCGAATCTAAGGACCTTCCTCCTGGTATATACAAGTACGACTACGTGGTTTTCTTTGATGAACTAATAGGTGGAAGTTCAAAGTACGATGAAGGGATGGATACAAAAAGGATGCTGTCAATGACGGGAGAGATTTGGAAGATATGGAGTGAGCATGGGAGTTATGCATGTTGTAGAGTATAACTGATGCGAGGAATGATGACAGAGCGAGTATGATAGTATCTGGATATGGATGGGGGAAAAGTATAAGATGGTAGTTTATGTTGATATTGATGGGGTTTCTTGATTGCGCGTACCCAGATGTAGCGTAAGCCTGGGGGCGGGATAGCAGTCTTCTACAATGTCACGAGAGGGGTCGTCATGATCGTCGTCAACGTCCTCTTGGTCATCTGAAGTAAGCGAGAACCCATTCTCAGCTATCCAAGCGGGCGGTCTCAACTCGGACCAATTCCACGTTTGCCAGCGTTCGACGACGGGGAAATTCTTTGGTAAAGGATGTTGAGACCGTTGAAGGTAATCGACTAATGCAGAATCGAGTTCACGTACAACAGACTTTGTGGGTAAATCGAGATCATCGATATTTGGAGAGGGCGATCTCTCTTTATCTTGAAACACGTCTGAAGCACCTGGTCGATCGTCGTCGGGTGTCAGCGGGGGCGGGGTGACGTTATCGCCGTCCGTATTCGAGGACGAGGCAGGCGACTTTTTAGCTGGGGAAGTATACTGTGGCGAAAGCGACGTCAGCCGCCACAATTTGCAGGGACGATGCAAAAGGACAGAATGTACATACGATTTCTTTGGGCGTTCTTCGAACGGCTCGAGCAACACCAACCGGCTTTCGAAGACATCGCTCTCTGTGTTTCATCCAGTGAAATGGATCGTAAGAACTTTTTGGAGAGAGCTTGATACGGTTTCCACATCGCTTGCAGGTGACAAAGAGCGGTCCGTGGACTTCCGCCATTGGATCGTCTCGCAGTTTCTTCTCTCGAGCCATTTCAGCGGCGGTCCGGGGTGGTGCCTCGCTCCCCCTGCGGTATTCTGGGTTAGTATGAGTGGAAAGCGAAAGTCGGGTGTTGATACCGACTCTGTGAGGGTTTTCATTGTTGAGTCTCTCTTTGGTGATCCCCTGCAGGATATATGACCTCGGTTGAGAAAATGGAGCACTACGTCTATGAAACAGCGCACATGGTTGGCGGTATTAACAAGGGGGCAAGTTTAAGGGTGGGGTACGTTGTGAGAGTATTCAGGGAGGTTGTTTCTTTGAAGGGGCTGTCGCTTGTGAACCAGGCGGGGACTCACTGAGAGGGGGGAAGTTAGGAGGGTGAGTTTGAGCAGAAAATACGATTTCCTGGATTTATTTGCGTGTAACTTGTTCCCCCCCTCGAGTCTGGCTACCCAAAGAATTTGCGGCGAGGAGATCAAGTCAGAAAAACGCGCAGACAAAGTGACAAGTCTCGCAGTGAGCGGTACTCTCGGAAATTTCCGAAAAATGCAAACTTGCATGCAGGCCGCTGCCAGGGGTGTGGTACACGAGAGAGGGACGTGCCAGCGTCTCCGGAACAAGACGAGGTTTCAACATTGACAACGAATAAAAACCAGTACAGCAAACAAAGAAAGTGCAGACGCCCAAAAACACGAATATACTCCCCCCGGCGCTTTATGTTGACGTCGTGCTCGTGCCTAACCCTTCTCGGAAACCACGGGCAAATTCCTTCATAGGCAGCATGAACCATCCCCACCGAGTCGGTGCCTCCTTCTCTGTAGGTTTGTATTCCTCCGTGCGTGGTCGATTTGTGGGGCGATCATCTTTCGCTGCTTCCTCCTCTTCTTCCTCCTCTTCGCGAGCACGTTTTACTCCAGCTTTAACACTGGGAACGATGGGAGAACTATCAGCAACCGCAGTTGACTCGGTCGAATTGCTACTGGAGCTGTTCTCCGCGAGCGGTGTGGGTGATCGCACAGATCGGCGTGCCGAAACCTGCGACGTGACGCTTGAAGTGGAATGCGGGGGATACACCCGTGATGTAGATGATTGCGGGGTGATAGGCGCAGGCGTCATCCTATACAACATCCTATATCAGCATCAACGATCATCCGATCCGAGAGAAATCACTGACGGGATACAATTCTCTTTATGTTCAGTCCATTTCGTCAAATCATAGTCTACCTCACCCTCTAACGCCACCTTTGCCTTGCAATTTCCACAATGAACGCTTCGTGGTGAACACGACCTGACTTGTGGGTCGTTCAGCAACACAATTTTTCGTTCTGCCGTAGCAACTCTGCTGCTCGGGCTGAAACTAGGCTTGGAAGGTGTGCGACGAAGAGGTCCAGGGGTGTTCGCAGAGCCAGCACATCGTTGTTGGTGGACTTGCCAGTTATACAGCGCATAGGGGGTATTTGCCGACAACTTTATCCATTTCTGACAGGATCGACAAAAGACTCTGTGAGGTTCTACTTCTTGAATCCGAGGATCTTCTTGGAGAATTGCACGTCGTTCTGCTTCGGTTCGACGGACTTTACTCGGGGTGTGGGATGGGGCTTCGGTGGTTGCTTCTGTGGCTGCTACACTTATCGTGGGGGATGGTAATCGAACCGACTCTTCTTCTTTCACTTGGACCTCTGAGACTGCTGAGTCGGGCTGCTGTCTTGTGTGTGGAATATTATACTCGGCTGCAAGTACAACCCCCCGAAAGACCTACTCACTGTTCTGGTTGTTCTGGTTGTTCTGGCTGTTCTAGTTGTTCGATAGGCTCTGGAGCGGGCGCTGGGTCGCTCATGTTAAGGAATGAATGAGGTCAGTGGAGAGGGTACGAGAATATACACGGGTTGGCCGAGGACAGTAAAGTCCTGTCCTTCGTGGTTGATGCGACCACAATGTGCGCCCACAATAGATACGCGTCCCCAAATATGGCCAAACTTACAATCTCCACTAGCAGTAGCACAATTGTTCGATTGTACAAGGAACACAGGCTAATCGTACAAAGTGTAAAAGTACAAGAGCGGCGTACTACTGTCACAATATCAAGTTAACTAGCCCAACCGAAAGGGAAAAAAACGTACGTATTACTTCTAATATAATAGGGACGGAAAACTACACCAATATCTTCCTGATATCCTCCTACGAGGAACTACTGGAAGCGCCAGTTTGAGAAGATGATGGGTCGTACCTCTCGGACGATATGTTTGGTTGCGGGAGATCGATCTGAGGGTCGATGACAGGATAATACACAGAGCGTGGGTAGCCCTCGCTAGGGGCTTGAGTGGGATGTGGTGCGATGATGTGGTACGTTGGTGGACCGTACATATGAGAGGGAAACATAGATGGTGCCATTCCGGGATGTGGAGGCATAGCTGATGGCGGGTGATTGGGGATGAAGGGATGTTGGACACCGGTTATGTCGTCTGTCGGCATCCGTTGGATCCCGCGATTTTGAGAACTATCTCCATCCGATGTATCCGCTTCTAAAGCAGCTCGATGGGGGCAATCCCCTTCATTCCCTTGTTGTGCACATGTAACACAGACACGATCGACACACTGATACCCTTTGCGAACACAAGTCGCACAGGGCCTATGCGAAACAACGATTGTCAGGGGATTGATCAATAGAATATACCAACCACCGTTACCTTGCTCCTTCGCATCGTACTTTATCACGTCTGAATCGGGGTGAGCAAGATATCATTACGCCATGATGTAGGTCCTCACCTGCATGTTGCACATGCCTGCAGTGACGTAAGTCATACATACACTCGGAACAGAGTGGATAGAGCAGGCTCACCGCCTTAACTCGAGTTCCATGCCCCCTTCCCTTCCTCTGCACGCTCACACACTCCTTCCCTTGCTCGATGCACTGCTTGCAAGGCCTGGTATCCTCGCACTTGCGATTCTCCACCCGACACGCCTCGCAGCGTAGCTTGACAAGCTTCGGTCCCCGCCCAACATGAATACACTCCTCCGCTCTCGCCACACACCTCGAACAAGGCCGTTGATCATCGCACTATCCACCAATCAATCCATCAACACGCCATCAATCATCTAATCCCCATCACTCACCTTCTTATTATCCCGCCTACAATTCTGACACGCCAACTTTGCACGCTCGGTCTTCTGGCGGTTCCGCAGGACAAGTACAGGTGGTGTCGCATCCGATCGCATCGACGTCGTCACATGTTCTTCCGCACATTCAAGTTGCATCTCTCGACATCTCAAACACGGTTTTCCACCTTCGCAACGAACACGGGCTTTGCGACAACTCTCACATCCATCCACACATTGATCGATGGTGTACCCCTTCTTGACGCATCCTCCACAAGGTCTATTACGATCACGATGCGTTCGCGAACCGGAAGGGCGATGCGATCAGCAAGAGATAGATCAACAAACAGAATTGCCTACTTTGCACCATCGCAACGAATCTTGTCACGCCTGGTAGTAAATACGGGTTAGATGTGAGTTGTGAGTTGATACTGAGATTGATTAGGTACCTGCAACTCGCACATGCCTTGGGATCTCGATAGTTAGTCTATGACCTTGACGATATAAGACTCAGCAAACCTTAACAGCCCTTCTTGGCCATGTTGTCGTTATGATGTCGGAAACCGGGATCGGTGCTGGCGCAGGCGGCTGGGAATCCATCCCGGGTGGTGGAGATGGACAGAGGAAAACCTAACGGTGGGAACATCTCTCCATTCTCATCAATTTCAATCTCAGCGAACATCCAGCTGACAAAGCACCTCGACCTCCTGAAATCTCAAGCAAAACAATGAACCATTAAGGACTGTAAAGTACGACATCAAGCCGGTAATAATCAGAAATATTGTTAGCGAACCCCTTGATACCCGATACAGAATGAATGGACTAAATCGAAAACGTGAGACGACGACTTCATTGGTATACTGCAACGTAGTTGATCCGCCATTGGGCATCTACCAGATGGCGTCAGCGGGACCTACAAAGAACTTGAAGATGAGTAACTCACCAACGAAATTAGTGGCGTTTGCGACCATGGCTGAACAAGTGCCAGGGCAACCACTACTACTATAGGCAGAACTAGCCCAGTTACCACAGATGGTGGTGTCAATGACCATCGAATGTTGGTAAAAGTTGGCGGAGATATCGCACGTCGAAGCAGCCCAATAACCGTTGGGAGTGGGCCACGATGAGGGCTTTGGTGTTCGGTTCGTGATATCCGTGGGGATGTTTGCACGAGCGAAGTGCCACATGGCCATGCCGTTTGATGGGTCCCACAAGAGAGCAAAGATACCTCCTTGTGCAGTGTTGAAACCATGGGCAAACGAGCGAGAATCAGTGTCAGCGATAGAACATCCAGCGTCCGCATTTTGCGTGCTATAGCAATTCGGGTTCAGGAGGTGACCAGTGAACGTGGAAAGCGAGGTATTGGTGGCAGAGATCGTACAGGAGGCATTCGTGCCACTGTGGAGCGTCATCTGGTTGGTAGCCTGGTTGTTGACACCTTCCACGATGTCGATCTCTCCGGCCAATGGCCAATTTGGACCAACGGTCTGGAAGCACAGAAGGTGAGAAATGACGTCAGACCACATGAAGGATAGAATACGCACCCACCAGCTCGGCCACGTGCCACACCCAACAGGCATGGCCGCCGCATCGAGGATGAACAAGCCACCAGTGTAGCTCTTGTTAGATGTGATCCGAACCCTGAAACCTATCATCAACCAACCGATACGATATGTGGCGAAGAACGGTATCTTACGAGTTGCGGTTCCCGCCAGCGGGAACAGTGCTGTTGGAGTCTACGGCAAGAACGGTGGAGTTATCACATCCGTCAACGTATGCGATTCCCTGTGCGGTTGCCGCAGCCATGCTCTGGTATGCGACGTTGCCTCCAGTGGGGTCTGACCCAGTAAAGAACGACCACTCGCTACCGAAGATGAGCAAACGAATGAGATGCATATCGGATAGACACGTACTTGAAGAAATCCTCGGCCTGATACAAGTCCTCTAAGACATACGTCTTATTGACAACTTGCTGG
Source organism: Chalciporus aff. trinitensis (assembly GCA_038089015.1). Taxonomy (NCBI): domain Eukaryota; kingdom Fungi; phylum Basidiomycota; class Agaricomycetes; order Boletales; family Boletaceae; genus Chalciporus; species Chalciporus aff. trinitensis. The sequence goes on from JBBPJZ010000855.1 coordinate 7,856, forward strand.
CTACGGGCCACATTACGGTAACGAGACCTACTCGTCTGGCGAGCACCGACCAGGGTGCCGAGGTGAATTGCAGCGAGTATAATAGAAAGAATGTACATCGTCAGGGAAGGAAGGACCCTAGGTGAGGGACAAGTTACAGTGGAAGGAAGAGGCAGAGGACCTACAGATTTTAACCCGAGGACCGCCACCAGTACTTATGTTGCTTTTTCAAGGGTCCACATGCGGGATCATGACCCCGTCACGAGATGTGTGGTGGCCACCGCTTCGTCACCTTGTGTCATTAATACGGCGATAATAAGGACATTGTTGCATCTCGAAAATGGCAGCGAAGAATAAGACAATGTACTCACAATGAAGTTCTTTACGGCCAAACCAACTTTCCAAGCGAAGAAGGTGGATCCATTGTCTGGGATAGATGACCCGCATTCTCCAAAATCCTTGGCACTTCGCTCCCGGTCCAGATAGCTGGAAACACGACCCATCGAAAGCAATGCTTTGCCTCAACGGAAGGTAATCGGTCGACCGGGTCTCCGTTCTACGACCGTTGTTGTACATATTGTTCACCAAATGGTTGAATTGATTCCAGCTATCGATTCCGCTGACTAAGAACATTAACGCGGCAAAACATCGATCCCTGGATACACAATTTGTACAGACATGGACAACAACAACACCATCAGACAAAAGAACTGTTATCCCCTCAGAATAGGTCAGTGGGATTGCGCAGCTCAGCTTATCCCACCACAAGCAACGTGCAAGCAGCTCCGTTTGTATCCATTCAGCGGAGCATGTTATGCGTACGGACGGTTATTATGAACGACAGGTCAACAGCATCCTTTAATCCCTTGGACTCACCTGGCATCAGAACACTGCGAATTCATATCTATCATTACGCCTCGTGTTTAATCACCGACTTCAGATAGCGTGCTCGAGTCATGCCCCCCACGTCTCTTCGGCTCAAGATACTCCACGGACCACAATACTGTTGCTCAATTTCCTGTTATACACTGCAAGGGTGTAAAGATACGGCCGCAGGAGAATTAACACCGGGTAGCCATGCCTCGTTTGCGAGCCGAACAGTCAAGAACTATCCCCATTTATCTGCAGTAGATTGGCTTCCTGGGCTGTTTCACTTCGCGGCTTGAACATATTTGGCGCGTAACAGCCATCGAGTTTCCAAACGTTTTGTTTGGCTCCTCCTCGATCAGATCAACTTGGGCGGATTTGGGAAAGCAAACCCCAATGAAATGAGCACTGCTCGGCGCTCCTCCATTCCTTGACGGGGATGAAACTGCTACGGCCCACCCACAAACTTGAAGTCATGTTCAACAAATCAAGAAAGATCTATTTCAACAACATCGTACAAATTCGGAGCTCACGGACATACAAGTTCCTTCCAGGTATTTACTGAAGATGGCGATGAATTGGTGATTCAGCCAGAAGTCACTATACCAAAAACACTATATCACTCACCGTAATAACAGTAGGTTCCTCCCTCCCCAGGTATTCCTTGAGCTTCGTGATCTCTAATGCGACTTCGATAAGACCCTTGAGACCCTCGGCGGTATCCCTGCTCAACTCCTTCTCTCCGGCCTTCGGCCCAACGTATCTCTCGACGTACATCCTAACGGTGGCACCAGCACTACCAGTTCCACTGAGTCGGAATACCACGCGCGAGCCATCGTCGAACAGAACGATTTGACCCTGGTTCGCGCTCACGCTCTTGTCGATGGGGTCGGTGTACGAGAAGTTCGAGACGGAGGCAATCTTGTAGTCTTGACCCGTACTCTTAGAGCGGTGGGTGGTGCTGGCAAGGGAAGAGGTCTTGATGGCTTCATTCAGCTGCGCCACCAGTTTGTTCGCCCCCTCGGAGGAAACCTCTTCATAATCGTAGCGGCTGAAGAAGGAACGACCGTATTCAGCGTAATGCTTCTGAAGGAGTTCATTGATGCCAATGAGCTTGTTGGGAGACTCCTTGTTGGCAGCGGCAAGAATGTTTAACCATGCTTTTACGCCCTGAAGTCAGCTTCTGCGGAACGCCGTTAATACGGCACCCTCACCAACAATGGCCCACAGACCATCCTTTTCACGGATATGGTCTGAGCCTGTTCCGAACGATTCCTCTCCGCAGATAGAAAGGCGACCAGCGTCCATCAAATTTCCGAAGAATTTCCATCCTATCGTGGGTTTGAATAACTCCTGGCATCTACCCCGGTTGATTTGACTCACCCGTAGGCACTTCGAAGTACTCGAGATTCTTCTTCTGGGCAACGAGGTCGATGGCCTTGCTAGTCGGCATACTACGAGCCAGACCCTTGACGCCTCCCTTCTTGAAGTAAGGGATGACGTGAGCCCAGTCCGCGATGATGGCAACGGAATCCGAGGGCGTCACGAACGCGCCCTTGCCATAGATCATGTTCCTATCACCATCACCATCGCTAGCAGCCCCGAACTGAATGTCATTCTTCTCAACGACTTCGACGAGGGAGTGTGCATAAGTCAAGTTCGGGTCGGGGTGTCCTCCACCAAAGTCAGGTTTCGGGATGCAGTTCTGGATCGCAGTTTCGGGGAGACCGAGTTGTTCGACGAAGATAGCGTGGGCGTAGGGACCAGTGACACCGTGAAGACCGTCAAACAGGACGCGGAAAGACTCGGCGTTGCTCTGGAGGAAGTCCTTGGTGAGCGCAAAGTCAAAGATCTCCTTCAACAGAATAACGTAATCTGCGACGGAGTCAATGATCTGCACTTGTGAGGGACCGTAGGTGGTTTCGCCGATCTTGGAGAGATCGACCTAGCAACAAGGGGGGGAAAGGGATGAGTCCTGGAATGAGATCAAAGATCGGCCAGAAGGACGTACGGCAGCGGCCTCGATGACCTTGTACCTCTGAATCGTCTTCGTGACCTCGTAAATCTTGTTCGTTACGTTCTCGGGTGCAGGTCCACCGTTCGAAACGTTGTACTTGATCCCGAAGTCATTGTCCGGTCCACCCGGGTTATGACTCGCCGTGAGCAATATCCCTCCGTCCGCCTCGTACTTGCGGATCACGTTCGAAGCAGCTGGAGTAGACAAGATCGAATCCTTGCCAACGATGAACCTCTTCACGCCATTAGCAGACCCAATCTTGAGGATCGTCTGGACGGTCTCGGGAGAAAAGTAACGACCGTCACCACCGATGACGATCGTCGATCCTGCGGCAGTGATCGAGTCGAAGATGGACTGAACAAAGTTCTCGGTGTAGTGCTATAAGAATTAGGTGCTTGAGTGGCCTTGATCAACTAATACGTCGATCGGCGTACTTCTTGCTGGAACACTTTGACCCTGTCCGTCGCGGTGATCGTTGATCAGGGTTGAGATGAACTCGGAGGGTGAACATACCTCTTCCTCAGACCCGATGTACCGGGTTTCTGGCCATCGAAAGGTTTTGTTTGTATTTCCTTGACCTGATAGCTCATCGATGCGAGTGAACGCTGTTCGACCTCGAAATCAACCACACTCGTCCGCTTTTATGCACATCTATATGACGTTTCAATCACACGTGACCGCTAATCTATACACCTCGAACGCGCTGGGCAAAAAAACTAGGGGATCCTCGAGGTCGTGGAGTCGATCTGATGTCGATCAGCTAGTGAAGGGAACCCCACTTTTTATCTAAAGTTTTCCATCTCTTGGTACCTCTTCGTAAAAGACTTCTGCAAACGCTGGAGCCACATGCGGTATCATGTCTTCAGTCACCAATCCACGACCCTGTTCTCGGAATGCCCTCCTGCTGCTCGTACGTGTCACTATGCTTCCCCCGATCGCAGCCAGGATCGGGAGCCTTGACACTGGCAGAGACTGATCCCTATCAATGTGCAAACGTGCGTCGGTCACGTTCATATTCAATCGATAGAAGCTCACCAAACTTACCCGAACGCCCCATCCTCATAACATTTCCCCCACGCCAACATCGTACCCACACACCCACTCAACACATCACCCTGCCCACCACACCTCTTCAACCCACCCTTTTCATCCACCTCAATCACCTCCCTCACCTTTTCCCGCTCCACCTCGTTCCCATTCCCGTCCCCTCGCACCTGGATCCCACTCGCACCTAAATCAGCGGCTTCACCCGTCGTATCAATCGCGATCACATCCCTTGCCCCCTTCTCCAACACAACCACCCCACCCAACGCCTTCGACACCTCCGCCGCCCTCTCACCCTTTGGAACATCCTCCCCAACACCCACCACCTCACTCAACCTCCCAAACTCCATCACATTGGGCGTGAGCACCGCCCTTCGATAACCCGTCACCAACTTCGGCTCGTGATTGATCATCCAGAGTGCGTCGGCGTCGAGAACGACGAACATGGATCGGGCACGGGCGAGGGCGAGAGCGGTACGAGCGTACTGTTGCATGTAGTCTTCCCGACCGAGACCGGGTCCGAGGACGAGGACGTGTAGACGGGCAAGGATACCGTCGAGATCTTTTTTCACTCGGTCATGTGGGCTGCGGGCGTGGACAAATAGACGGGGGGAACGTAGATATCAATACGAACGAACACGAGTACACACACACCACATAATGAAACAGAGACGTACACATCTTCACGTAGGATTGGATGGACGATCAAATCAGGAGAATACGACTTGATCGCTTGTGCTGCAGTCGGTGCACAGATCACATGCGAAAGGTCGGCGCCCTGGCAGCGTGCAAGTCAGGCTACCCATGTTGATTACCGGGAAATAGCATCTTTGAGAGAGCATACCAAGCGCAAAGCTGACATGGCCGCAAAAAAGGGTGCGCCGGTGTAACTGCGTCATCTGCA
>JBBPJZ010000856.1:0-12659 GCA_038089015.1 Chalciporus aff. trinitensis
AGAATCCGAGACCAGCACCATAACCGTGGAGAACGACAGCTGGAGGAGGGGCCGTTGGCGAAGGATTCGTAGATTTGATTGAAAGCAAATTAAGAAAGTGATTGGAAGTTGCTAGGTCTATTCGTTCGCTGCGAGCAATCACTGGGCTATCGTTGGCCGCAGACTGAGGCATCTTCTCAGGGAGGAAGAAGGGTAGTCGCCTGGACAAATGGGCAATAGACCTGTGTGAGTAAAGGCTAGAACGCAAGAACAATCAGCGTACCGTAACAGGCGTTCTTCCGCTGCAGACCCCTGTTTCTCACCCACGGTCCACCTAATGACCTGGGTCAGTCTGGATGAATTACAGAATGATTGTGAACGTACCAACTCTTGAGACTTGCTGTGAAGGTGACTGGTATTTCACGAGCTGGGGGGATAGGGAGATGAAGAGATGAACTAGATGCGGCCATGGGACTGACGGTAGCGATATTGAAGAGAATGTAGATGAGAAGAAGGGACGCAGGCGCGGAGTAGAAATACTTGGGAGTGAGTGGATACGCGGTATGCGCACGAGTTGTGCTGCCTTTGGGCTACGTATGCAAGTGCCGACCACCCCGCGCAGCAAAGTAGATGCAGGATGAAGGCGCATGACTAATCAATCAGCCATTGGACCCAAAGGCTTCAACACTTACATTATTGATAACCTCCAAGTCAACGAAGTTCAACAAATATGCCACAGATCCTCAACTGAGCTCACAATCCAGCTATCGATGGCACTTCGGCAGAACGAAATTGAATGAAGTAAGTATCCTGCCCTTGCCTTCAGTCAAGAGAAATTGGTCACCAACACGGTTACGTTACTGACAGCCAAGTCCCCTCACGCGTCGAGGCACACCTTATGAATCTGAATCTGATTGGCCTACCACGATATCTCCCCAAGTGTGCATCAACTACCACCGGAGTGGTCGCATCGGGAAAATTCCGAGGAGCTGGTTAGATACGTTTCCATGTCGGTTTATCATCAGCTCAAGCTGATTGGCATCCGATGATCATATTGGTGAGGCTGATTCTCGGACAAGGGTGAACGACCGACTCCATCTAATTTTGGGTCTAGTTGCGGGAGACCGAGGCTAACAGCCCCGCGCAGTTCGGGGAGTGAGGCCGGTTGTGTTGACCACAGGCCTGCTTCCCACGACGGGCAGACAATAGATATGTCACATAAGTATCCGTACATAGAACACCGAATTATTATTTGCAGAAGTAGATCTACACATCTCAGCTCCGACGGGATTTCACGGCTTCAAGGAACTGAAAATTCTGAATCAGAATATGGCCTGATGTACTGAAGAATTTATCCGGGAATACTGTAACATCTATAAGGTGACGGTCGACATCTGCGACAGGTGTCCACGTTTATCAGCTGGATCCGAGGCTGTCCGAAGTCATACGCAGTACGAAATCGAGCAGCCTTTAGATAAGAACACCGTCGTTCCTACCATTCTAAGGAGGAACGATTAAGTTAGCTTTATGCGGCAGTGTTTGAACTGAAAATACGGTGAAACCCAGTGCTTGATCGCAGACTCAGAGTTACCGTAGAATGATGGCATGATGTGTTGTTCTAGCTGACATCGCCACTACGCCGCATCGGCCCGTGGATTCACGGCAATTATGTGAGATGCAGCACGTGACTTATAGCCAATCAGAGTGCCTCTAATTCATCCATAAAACGTTTGGCCATGAAAACTCGGTGCCCACATCACCATCCGTTTCTCTCCACCAACCCCCATCGCTTCATCAGAGTTCTCTGTCCGTAACCTCTTGTCTTCTTACATATAAAGGGTCTAACTTCGTTCTCCAACAATCCACTTAACAGGTATACATACTCCCCATCTTATCGAACCTCTCTGGTCGCTGTTATGGATAAAATCGCGACCCTCTCTCGGTTCAATAAAGCCTGCCCTTTCTTGGGCAGGACGCAGATGCAGACCCTGCGCTCTCTCTCCACCGTGTCGTCCCCCCGTTTTCCCGCCCTTTCCCAGCTCACCGAATCCGCTACAAAATGTCCCATCATGGGCCCTGCTCTTCAGATGCGTTCCACTCAGCTCGTCGCCGGATATGCCAGTGTAGCCGCTCAGGCTGATATCGAGAAAATCCACCAAAGCAAAGGCATATTCCCCGGTTCCCAGGTCACCGATGCCGACATCGCCAAATGTCCCCATGCTTCCGCCGCTCGCGCTGCTGTCCGCATGGCCGACGACCTCGCTGCTGCCGCCAAGGGGACTGCCAAAGAACCCAAGGCCAACTCAGCCGTCAAAGGAGCGGCGACTGGTGGTTGCCCTGTTCACAGCACAGCTACCAAGGGACACGTCTCCGACGTGGGAGCGAAAGACATTGCTTCCCATGCGACCGTGCCCGAGACCTTCAACTACGAAAGTCTGTTTGCCAGCGAGCTCGAAAAGAAGCACAAAGACCAGTCATACCGCTACTTCAATAACATCAACAGGATTGCCAGCAAATTCCCAGTCGCGCACACTGCGAATGTCCAGCACGAGGTTCAGGTTTGGTGTGCCAACGATTATCTTGGCATGGGAACCAACCGAGTGGTCCTCGAAACCATGCAGTAAGTGCGAACCCTTTTCTCTATCAATTCCTCTCTGATTCGCCTGCAGCCGAACTCTTGACAAATATGGTGCTGGTGCTGGGGGCACTCGAAACATTGCTGGAAATAGTGCGATGCACCTTCGTCTTGAAAAAGAGCTTGCGTCACTTCACAGGAAACCGGCGGCCCTCATTTTCTCTTCGTGTTATGTGGCAAATGACGATACTCTCACTATCCTGGGCACGAAACTGCCAGGCTTGGTGTACTTCTCCGACGCATCTAACCACGCATCCATGATTCAGGGTATCCGTCATTCTGGCGCGAAGAAAGTCATCTTCAAACACAACGATTTGGAGGATCTTGAGTCCAAACTCAAGATGTGGCCTGTCGAAACCCCGAAGATTATCGCATTCGAAAGTGTCTATTCTATGTGTGGTAGCATCGGACCTATAGAAGAAATCTGTGATTTGGCGAAGAAATACGGTGCTTTGACCTTCTTGGACGAAGTTCATGCGGTGGGGTTGTACGGGCCCCGTGGCGCAGGTGTTGCCGAACACTTGGATTTCGAAGCTCAACAGGCGGCTGGACAAAGTCCAGAGGCCGTCAAAGGCAGTATCATGGATCGCATCGACATCATCTCTGGTAGGGCTCAAGGCTTCTACCGCGAGGTTACTTCTCTAACCACCGCCTGCAGGGACTTTGGGCAAGTCTTTCGGCTCTGTTGGAGGATACATCGCTGGTTCACGCGACTTCATTGACATGATCCGCTCTTACGCGCCGGGCTTCATTTTCACCACTTCCCTCCCACCAGCAACCGTCGCCGGTGCCTGCGCAGCTATCGTATACCAGAAACATCACATCGGCGATCGGGCTTTGAAACAGGTTAATGTTCGCACTGTCAAGGAACGCTTCGCTGCATTGGATATCCCTGTTATCCCTGGACCATCTCATATCGTCCCGGTTCTCGTCGGAGATGCTGGGCTTGCCAAGGTCGCGAGCGACAAGCTGTTGCACGAACACGGCATCTACGTCCAGGCTATCAACTACCCCACGGTTCCTGTTGGAGAAGAGCGTCTGAGAGTCACTGTCACCCCTCGTCACACGGCCGAACAAATTGATGGACTTATTAGCGCCTTCGACACTGTCTTCACCGAGCTGAACATTAATCGCACTCGTGACTGGGAGAGGCTTGGTGGACGGGCGACGGTTGGTGTTGGCAAAGGTGACGTAATGCCGATCTGGACGGAGAGCCAGATCAATACGTCGGGCGTCCCGCAGACCTTGCACGGTGACCAGAAAGCAATCGTCGACCCAGCGGCTGTCCATGCCGTGAGGAAGGGATTTGAAGATATATTGGGACAGGTTGCACTCAGGGACGGTGAGCAATTGGAGGAGGATTTATTTACAGGAGCAGTCAAGTTGGCTGCCAATTCTCTTTCCAAGCATTCGGCGACATACGCACCAGTTGATAGCATCCAGGTGCCAGCTGGCACCGAGGTTCCTGTTTCCGCTTAATCGTTCGGGGCTTAGTCGTCCATGTATTCCCAAGTCTGTTGTGCCATTGGTTACCCTGCGAATGTTATAATTGGGTCACAGTATACTGCGCGGACGAACAGAGCGAAATAAGCGTCTGATCAGGTAGACTGGAGAGATTGCAACAGCAACTGCGCTCTCGAACCACTTCGGTCAGTCGTCGCGGGTTCGTCAGCAAGCTCTGGATTACCGCTAACCGTCTCAGCACTCGCTGCTGCTGCACTTTTTGAGTTGCATGCCTCGATCAATTTCTGTGTAACTGAGTTAATGCTCGTCAAACAGCGAGGGGAACTAAAAGCTCGAACCTCACGACTCCCACCCTTGAGCTCAGCAAAATATTTGACCACGAGAGGAATGTAATTCTCAGGAATCTAAGTTGCCAATCCAGCAGTGTCTGTCAAGCTCACGCGATTACAGAAGATCTTGAACATACAGCTTTTTCTGACCAAAAATTGCGAAGGAGCCAGTTCTGTCTGGCCTTGTTGAATTTCCAGGTTTCAGGCGCCTCGAATCGCTCATAGGCGTAGGCCAGGGCTACCAAAGGCTCAACGACGTTGTGGGTGTTTGTGTGTTATTAGTACATACCTTTGCGGGATTGCTCCGCAAGCGACTCATCATTACTAGGATCTGATGAAGGGTGATGCTATTCTGTTTTGGTCATCTGCGTCCCCTCGTTAACGCAGACTACCCTGCTTACCTTTGCGTCATCATTGTGGCCCTCCCTTCGTTTTTTGCTCTTCTTGGGCTTCGGCTGAGTATCAGCACCTGCATCAGGATTAGTAGATTCATCTCCCCCTTCGTCGCCCTCCGCCTGTTTCCGCTTCTTGCTCTTCTTGGGTTTAGGCTGCATAGCGTCTTGAGCTAAATGTGTAGTAGAACCCTCCAACTGTTCCTCGTCATCGGTCCGTTTCTGCTTTTTACTCTTTTCGGGCTGCGGCTGGATTACATCTGCCCCAGTGATAATAGCAGATGCCTCCCTTGTCTTGTCGCCCTCTGTATGTTTTCGTTTCTTGCTCTTCTTGGGCTTCGAATGCATATAAGCGTCTGGGGTAACTCCGCCATCCAGCACTTCGTTGCCCTCTGTTCGTTTCTGTTGCTTGCTCTTCTTGGGTTTCGTCTGCGTTGCATCCAAGTCTGCTGCTGGAACAGCAGATTCGTTCAGCATGTCGTCGTCCTTGGTCCCTTTTGGCCCCTTTCGCACATCTCCTTTGTTAGACACATCGGGTGTCACGTCTTGTGCGTCTTCTGGCTCGGGTTTTGACTCGGACGCAGGCTCCTGCCCATCCCTTTCAGACACCCCAGACTTTCGGTGTTTCTTAGATTTCTTGGTGCTTTTTTCTGACATCTGCTACTAATGGCAAGCGCAGAATGGGAAAGCGATACAGACAACGATTGTTATCCATGACGGAGTGAACTAGTTATCGAAACACGCACCAATGAGTGATACCAATCCACGAGGTCGTACTAATAGTTATTAGGCCGATCGAGTATGTACTTGGGGCATTCTTCTCTCACGCTTACCTGGCTGAAAACCCAATACGTCGCGTCACCTAAGCTTACTACTGCCTTCCACCAACTACAAGTTACCGTTGTTTCTTCCATGGGCCTCACATTTTCTTCCTTACTCAACTCTTTTTCATCACTGATACGATGGAGCAAGGACCAGGATGTCCGTATACTAATGCTTGGGCTCGATTCGGCTGGCAAGGTACGCTGAATGAGGCATTTACTGGCAACCTCCTTTGTCTCATGTGTATGTAGACTACGATACTATATAGGCTTCAGGTATGGGTCCTCACACCTCTGTTGCATCGTCCCTCTGATTTGAAAGCAGATTGGTGAAGTAGTTTCGACGATTCCCAGTGAGTAACCATCAGTGCGGCTACTGGGTGCTTGACGCGTTAATGTCACCAAAGCGATTGGGTTCAACGTCGAGACTGTAGAAGTGAGTAAATACTTGGATTTTCGGCTGCTCGTCTTGACTGTCAGCAGTACAAGAACATCAAGTTCCAAGTATGGGACCTCGGAGGGCAGTCGAGCATCCGGTGAGTACAATCATCAGTCTTTTTGGGTGTGTATCAGTTGACAGTCCACACCTAGCCCGTATTGGCGATGCTACTTCCCCAACACATCTGCGATCATCTATGTCATAGATTCATCAGATCATGCTCGACTTGGCACCTCCCGAAGCGAGCTGTTGACGATGCTATCGGAGGACGAACTGAATGATGTGCCGCTCCTCGTGTTCTGTAACAAACAGGATGTAGAGGGTGCGCTCAAACCAGAGGACATCAGCCAACAACTTGGACTTGCAGGCGGGGAGACTTCGAGGCAGTGGAGTGTGCGTGGAAGTTGTGCTACGAAAGGGGAAGGTCTTGAGGAAGGCCTAGACTGGTGAGCAAATCACATCTCTTATTCATTCATCACGCTCATGTGAGTATGGTCAGGCTGGTAAATGCTATTCAAAAGAAGTAGACCCATTCCCCCCGAGCGTTCTTATCCTTTACGTCGTCGCATATGCATCTTGATCATATATTGGTATACCCACTGTGTAGCAAGCAGGTACCCTAATTGTTTCCTAATTCGCATAGAACGCCTGTCTTTACAGCAATACGTGAACGCTGCTTGTTCATGTTTGAATTGTCCAAACTCGCAGCTACTCACAACGCTTTGAAGACCGAAGCGACTAAGGCATACATTCCGTTTTGCATCCTAGTTAAGTACATTGCCATGACTACCTCCAATTCATGATCGCTTAACTCAAAGAAATCTCGCTGATAACGTACATTCCCCCCTTTTCACAAACCGAGTGTCTGAGACACAGTAAACCAGTGGTGATCGGGCCAGTGCTCGTTGTCAAGTTTATGTGCATCCTCCTTGGTCTTTGGATCGTACGTCGCCGTCCCTTGTCCTGCCTCGACTTTTGCTTGCAGATATTCTCTCAACCGCGGGCTGTCAATTTCGTCAGGGAATTGAGACGCTTGTACGACCTTGACCGTCTCTCCATAACAGTCGCCAATCTCGCGGAAGTTGTAACGCTGCCCCTCAATACGTAGGGTGCGATTTTCCAGGTCTTGTGGAGGAAGGTGTGTAAGGACATAGGCCAAATAACCTGGATGACACGCGTCAGTTGAGATCGTCGTTGATGCTAATAAGAAGCACTTGCCAGTGACGTCAGCAAGTGAAGTCCATGATGCAGGTTTATTGCCCTCTCCGAGCAAAGTGAGTTGCCCGTTCCAGTCCATACCCAAGATAAAGGGGATGAAATCCATAAGCAGTCCCACCTGCATGGCAGTAGTGAGCCCATATCCTCAACCAAGATCAGAGACCTGACGTACGTAAAGTCGCAGGAAGGGGGTCTCAGTCTCCTTGATTCGGTCTTCGATCGCACTCACCACTTGATCATAAGGACATCGACTGAGACGACATACCTACGAACGCGCTCTTTGGGGCTAGTAAGCCATCTTGCCCCTCCGTCGGAAGCCCATACTCAGACGGAACATACAATTTTACCCCTGCGTTCTTAGCAGCTTCGAACGTGTGATCCTGAACATCCAGGTGTTCGTGACTGATCGCCGAGATGGCCACCTCAACCTTGTGCGACCGTAATTGCTCGGTGAGCGCTGCTACATCCGTGAGATCAATGGGCACATGGGTAGCTTTAGCGGGAAGCTTCCTGTGCTTGGGGGAGGGGCGGGTGAACACGACAACAGAGGCGCCATTGTCCAGGAGGTCCTTCATAATTAAGCATTAGAATGGAGAAGTGGCAATCAAAGACTACAGACCTGAACCAGAGGAGCGCCTAGCGTCCCAGCACCGAATACAGCAAACGACTTGAACAAGTTCTCATGCATCGCGAGTTGTGAGGGCGATGAAAACAATAGGCCGAAGAGGGATGCTAGCCCGTCAAGTTTATTAGCCGAGTCCAGAAAGGGGCTACAGCTGCTCATGACGAAACTGCGATCAAGTATATGACAACATTGAGCTCCTGTCTCTGGATATGGCAAGGGTATCGCATCTCAATTGTGTGCAGTCAGACTATATGCCAAAGGTATGTGCGGTGATAATGTCTAGCAAGACGAACAGCAAAATTTATACACACTGGACTATTTCCCGCAGGGGTACTCCTCTGACCAGCTCCAATTCCACCTCTGCACTTCAGGGTCCGATTGGCATTTGTGGTAAACTTCGCAGTTAGGTCTCCAAACTCGAACGGTGCCATCGTCTGCGCATGTTGCAAGCGTCTCCGATGCCCAATCCAGGGCGCCAACCTCCCCTACTTGCCCCCGAAGTTCTACGGCAGCTGCTTGAGATCGCCTAGAAGGGTGGGACACAGACAACCGCACGGAATTTGCCACATCGAAGAGGAATAAACTTCCATTTTTTCCTGAACAACCGCTAGCGAGCCACCGTCCACAAGGTGAGGTGGCGAGCCGAACATAGAAGGAAGCTCTGAGATTGGGCTGGGTTATCACTTCCAATGGTATCAATGAGGGAGATGAATAGGTATACAGCCGCGAATCCGCTCCGAGAGCAAAGACAAGGCCTGAAGTGGGTCCAGATCCAGCACACAAGCTAGAAATTCCACGGGGTCGAGACGATCCGCCCATGGTTGTTGCATCAGCAGGGGATGTTGCGAGAACAGTGAATGGCGGTCGTATAAAGCCGTCTTGTATAGGATGGCGTACGTCCCACAGATTGAGAATACTGAGTTTCATATTAATTCGCTGATGCATTACGAATGGATAGCAACATACCCGTCGAATGATCCACCGCTTACAATTGCATGGGGTCGCATGTCGGAATAGAGTATGCTCGTAACGCTTCGTGGGAGAGGTGTTACTTTTCTCCGCCCACCCTTGGATTTCTCCTGGCCATGCGCGTTTGGAATGGTTATCATTGGTTTCGGTGAAGGTGTGGATCCCGGAACACTCTGATGACCACTTGCCAGTCGTAAGTCCCATACACATATCATCCCATCCCGGCTGCCTGTACTCAGCAGGTCTCGGTGAGATGGATCCCATGCGATACACTTGACCGAACTCGTATGGGTCTGAAGGCTATACAGCGTTGTTTGCGTCTCCACAGAGCAAATCTGCACGCTTTTGTCACCAGACGCAGTTGCCAACTTGGAGTCATCCAAACTCCACTTCACGTCGAATATCCCATTGTCATGGGGCTGGAAAGTTGCTCGTTGGGGTTCTATGGAGAGTAAATTCTTGGTTCTCAGGAAATTCCAGGGTTCACTCACCGAAATCGAATTCGGATCGTCGCTGAGTATTAAAGATCAAAACAGATCCTTCCTCTGTTGCCACCGCAAGGAGGGGGTTGTCGTTCCTTTTTGCACCTGTTCAACAATTAAGATCTTAACGAGGTGTTTTTCAACTACAAGAACGCTTACCATTCGAGTATGAACAAGCGTAAGGAGGCGTTATATATGTATCATCGGCAAGGGAAGAACATTTGAACACATCGAATCTATGTGAAGATACAAAGGATTGCAAGATTAGACGCGAGGGTACTGAGAGCAAACGGGTCAGCCATGCAAGCCAGATAGTTCAATTGAACTACACGCGTACGTATAATCTGGGGAGTGGTAGCAGGAACGCGACTAGAAGATGTTTGCAGTGAGCTAAATGCTGTACGCCGACGAACGCGTATTCTGATGAGAGACAAGTCCTCGGTGTCGTCATCACTTGCTTCTCCCTTTGCATGCGCCAGACGCGGTCGTTTAGTTGGTGTCTCGTCTGGGGTACTGAGCAGTCTTCTTTTCGATGGGGTGTCCTCTGGGGGTGTTGGCAGCGGAGCACCTTCAAATTTTGGTTGAACATTGGTGCTATTCAACAGAATTTGGTTGCGACCGGGTGTGCTTTCTGGAGTGATCAGCATCGTGAACACGAGCAACTTCCTTGTCGCGCGTAACCCAAGTAGCATCTAGACCACGTGACCGCGTCAACCCGGATTGGCACCGACTGGCAGATCAAAGTCACTACCGTCTCCGCCAAGTAGCGTGTCTGACTTGAAGTTACTTCAGAATCTTCGATTCAATACTTGAACGACAACGGCGGGGCAGAGAGCGAAAACGATCAACGAGCATCATGGTATTCAGGACGCAGATTCGCTCTATGGCAACCACTGCCAGACAGTCTCTCAAAATTGGTATGATCCCGGCTGACGGAATCGGACGGGAAGTTCTTCCAGTATGTTGCAGCCTCTACGTCTTCCAGCTTTTTAATAGTCATCAATAAGGGGGCAAAAGCCGCAATTCAGGCACTAGGATCGTCGATACCAAAAACTGAATTCGTGGATTTACTCGCTGGCTTCGAGTATTTCCAAAGAACAGGCACTGCCCTCCCAGATGAGACGGTCGACGCATTGAAAAGTGATTGCGAATGTGCCTTGTTCGGAGCGGTCAGGCAAGTTTCATTCACCTGTACTCAAGGCCTCTAATAGCTGAAGATGAGCCTCTCAGCTCGCCTTCACGCAAAGTGGTCGGCTATTCATCCCCCATCGTGGCTTTGCGCAAGAAAATGGACTTGTATGCCAATATCAGGCCAGTTTACTCTGTAAGGACATCTCGCTGATCAGTTTATAACTGAATTTGACCTTTGCTGGTAGGTTGCTCCCAACCCGGGTGAACAGCCAGCGGTGGATCTCGTGGTTGTGCGGGAGAATACCGAATGTCTCGTGAGCCCGGCATTATCCTTTAAACGCTCTGTTTAGATTCAAGTCAACTAGTATATTAAAGAAGAAACTCAAACCGTCGGGGAGCATGGTAAGGAGACCCGAGCAACGCGCCTGATCACGGAGCGTGCCTCGCGCCGCATCGGGGAAATGGCCTTCAAACTTGCTTTGACTCGGCCTCGCAAGGTTTGCACATTGCAACCTTATATTATCTTGATTCAACGGTTCTCCTTCAGCATGTCACTATCATCCACAAATCTAATGTCCTTTCTATCACCGACGGCTTATTCCGCGAAACTGTTCGAGCCGTCCCCAGCTTAGCAGGCGTGGATGGCAAATACGACAGTGTCATAATTGCGGAGCAACTCGTCGACAGTGCTGTATACAAGTGGGTTTCCACGTCGTTTTATGACAAGTAACTGATCACCTGTAGGTTATTCCGGGAACCACAGTGAGTACTTTCAAGGTCCATTTATTCAGGTTTGGTAAAACTGTTGCCACTAGCATCTACGATGTGATGGTTGCGCCGAATCTTTATGGCGATATCATCTCGTGAGCCTCTAGCCATGAGAATCTGTACGCCTGCTTATTTCCACTCTCCAGAGATGCCGCAGCTGCACTCGTTGGTTCTTTGGGCCTCGTGCCCTCGATAAATGCAGGCGATTCCTTTATTATGGGCGAGCCGTGAGTCGCCAAAGCGGTGGATACATATACGATCTAAGCACCACTTCCAGCGTCCACGGATCTGCGCCAGATATAGCTGGCCAGGATATTGCTAACCCCCTCGCTGCAATCCGTTCAGCAGCGCTGATGCTGCGTCAGTTGGGATACGGAGATGGCGCCACCCGCATCGAGAACGCAGTGGATGCCGTGATCCGAGAAGGTAAATATCTGACGCCCGATCTCGGCGGGAAGAGCAAGACGAGTGAGGTTGTGAACGAAGTTGTGAGAAAGATATGAGGGAGGATCACATGCCACTTGGATAGGTGTATGTATCTCTGGTGTAACCTTGAATTAGGGTTATGGTTTGCCAGATGTTCTCACCTGAGACTGAACCAAGCGAGGAAATGAAAGCCTCGTGTTCACCCACAAGATATCCCTTGGAGCTCCTTTCTTCCGCTTCCCCAACTGCAAGGTCCAGCTTATAGATTGGCACAGGCAAGACGTGGCCATTCATTTGCTGCAGCTGATCAGGCAACATTTCTCTGTAAACCAAACCACGCTTTCAGTTTGCGGAGTGGAGAATACTGCCCTGAGTTTGCCCTCATAAATCAGAACTTTGCATGCCATCACGGCCCCGCGCTCTCTCTATCGAAAGCACGTTTTCCTCGAGGCTTTCATTTACTTCGCGTGTTGTATGCGTCACCCGTATACCAGGTCCAGCCTAGCGATTCCGTAGGGTATACCGGGAATGGGGAAGAACACCATAAAGAAGGGCAAGCAGAAAGAGCCTACCGTGACCCCGGCCGCATCTGCTGCTGCAGCACCTCCAACCCCTGCACCTCCACCACCGACATTCCCGTCGCCGCCATCCGCACGCCATATCCAACCTCCCCCAGGAATCGTCGACACCATTGAGGAAGAAGACGAATTCGGAGGCCTCCCAGGTGAGCTCGTTATCTCTAGCACATGAACTTCGAGCATCCGAGGCTTATGATTGGAATTATTTCCTCTCAGGTGGCCTTATAGACGGTGAAGAGGAAGAGAGATGGCAAGATGTCGGGCGCTCAGCTGATGGCTGGGGGACTAATGCTCCCGGAAATAGCAACGATGACTCCGGCGACAATGACGGATGGGAAAGTAGCAATGCTCCTCCTGCACCTATGCCGCCACCGCCTCCCCCGAAGCAGGCTGGAGGAAAGGG
>JBBPJZ010000857.1:0-12656 GCA_038089015.1 Chalciporus aff. trinitensis
CGCCTGGCACGGGGAAGACTCTTCTGGCGCGTGCGCTTGCTGCCAGCTGTCGTGCCAATGGTAAAGGCATCTGTACGTCGGATATGTCCCCTTCTTACCTCCTATTGGGCGGTATCTCATTTTTGATTCGTCATTGCCGGTAGCATTCTTTATGCGAAAAGGTGCAGATTGCCTTTCGAAGTGGGTCGGAGAAGCCGAACGACAACTTCGTCTACTTTTCGATGAAGCTCGCAGCTGCCAACCCAGTATCATTTTCTTTGACGAAATCGATGGTCTTGCTCCTGTTCGCTCCTCCAAACAAGATCAGATCCACGCTTCTATTGTATCCACTCTCCTCGCCCTTATGGATGGGATGGATGGTCGGGGCCAAGTGATAGTCATTGGTGCTACGAATAGACCAGACGCCATCGACCCTGCGCTGCGAAGACCTGGAAGATTTGACAGGGAGTTTTATTTCCCCTTGCCTTCCTTGGAGGCGAGGGAAAAGATCTTGAGCATCATGACTAAGAACTGGGAGGGGTGGTCTGGGGATCAAGGAAAGGAGAGCATCCAGGGGTTGGCAAAACTCACCAAGGGATACGCGGGTGCTGATTTGAGGGTAGGTGGCGACATGACGCCGTGCTATGTAACGCTGATTATGGATATGAATTTGCGCTGGAAACTAGGCTTTGTGCACAGAAGCCGCCTTGAACGCCATACAGCGGCGGTACCCACAAATATACCAGTCTAATGATCGCTTGTTGTTGAAACCCGAGGCGATCAGCGTCACCTTCCGTGACTTCATGATATCGGTGAAGAGTCTGCATCCTTGTTGCTACGTATTATTTCTTGTGGTGACGAGCCCTTGTCAGACCTTGTACCGTCATCCGCACGTTCGTCGTCGTCCGCCGCGTCGCCGCTTCCGTCTCAGCTGGTGCCTTTGTTAAGCAACACCCTACAGAAAGTCAAGGATGCAATCAGGAAGGTGTTGCCCTTGGGCAAGAAGCGGTCGGTATTGGAAGAAGCCCAATGGGAGGATCCCAGCGAGGAGAGCGCACTCGAGAGGGAGATGCTCATGCAGTGTGAGATTTGTGCCCACTATGATCCGCGTAGCTCCTGATCAGTTGAACAGCGATGGAAACACTTCGGGTGTACCGTCCACGACTTGCTATATATGGTCAGCCGGGGATGGGCCAAGGGTATATTGGTGCTGCTGCCCTCCATCATCTAGAAGGTTATCATATTCAGGGTCTGGACCTTGCGACACTAGTGGGAGATTCAACAAGAGTGAGTGCTTTTGTTTCACTCATTTGTTATTTCTCTCAATCCAGCCCCCTTATAGACCGTCGAAGCAGCCATCGTCCAGTTGTTTGTCGAAGCAAAGCGGCACCAGCCATCTGTGATCTACATCCCTTCCCTCTTTAGTTGGTGTGCAGCAGTTCATGAGACGACGCGCAGCACCGTTCGTGCGATGCTTGACTCTCTAGCGCCAACGGACCCAATATTGCTCTTAGCCATCATCGACGGCCCCTTCTCTTCTCTCCCTTTCGATGTCCGCTCTTGGTTTGGAATCACTCGCGATAATCGTCTTCAGCTCCCCAGTCCAAATGACGACCAACGCCAAGCTTTCTTCGCTGGCGTTATAGCTGATGCTCAGCGGCCCCCAAACCAGTTCGCAGACGGCTTGAAAAGAAAGCGACGGGTTTTAGAAGAACTCCCGATCGCGCCTCCGCCTGAACCAAGAAAGCCTACCGCTGTAGAGATGGCCACGCAGGAGGAAAACGACCAGAGGGTCATCACGTTGCTAAAATATCGCTTGGGGCCGGTTCTCACGGAGCTGAAACGCAAGTTCAAGCGATTTACCAAGAGGGCAACTGTGAGTTGACATTCACACGCCGCCATTGCCTTTGTTAATGAACGCCTTATTGATAGGAAGAGTACGAGTTTGCGCTGACCACCCAGGGAGTCACGGAGGTGGGACTCGAAGAAACTCAAATCCAGCCAATCAACAGCACACAGCTGGAATCCCAAGCTCAACCGCAACTCCGACCTATAGATCATCTGTACGACATCGACCTTGAACGCATGCACATAGATCTCTACAAGGGCAAATACCTGACTCCTCAAGATTTCCTGGACGATATACACAAGATCGTGCATAATGCTACTGTGCGTATGCACGAGGATAACGAGAGGTTGCACAAGGCCCAGGCGATGTTGATAGCGGCGGAGGTCAGCATGCAAGAATTTGACCCTCATTTCAAGCTTGAGTGTCAGAAAATGGCGGAGCGCGAACGAAAGCGGATGGAGGAGAGAAAGCAGGATAAGAACGGGACTTGTACGCCCGAAATGGCACCAAACGGGACGTATCCTCCGGGAACTAGGCGGAGTGCCCGACATACTGGGCAGCGGGCGGAGATAGCTATCACCGACCCGCTTCAGCTTGAGAGGCGCCTCAAGAGAGCGCGTTCTGGGGATAGACCAAGTGGCTCTGCTGAGTCGAGCGAAGAAACCAAGCCGGAAGGCGCTAGGATGCGTCTGCAGCCAAAGAAGCGAGCACGTACCGTACTCAGCGACGACGACGACGACGATCCAATGGATCTTATTGGCTTGACACCTTCGCAGTCGAATGCTCCAACGGTCAGGTTTGCTGACAGCTGCGAAGTAGCGCAAACCGATCATCTCCCTATCACTTTCGAGTGCCAGCAACCAATCGCTCCACAGCCTCTTGCTGGTGCATCCTCCGACGCCATGGCGGTTGACTCCCCAAGATCGGGGCGGAACGGTTTCGACCCATCCCTTTTGAATCCGTTGCCGCCGGAGGATCCCATGCAACGACTCGCAGCTCTTTCTCCAACACCGAATGGCAGTGCCGATGGTTCTGGTACCCCCCATCCCGCATCACCCCAACAACATGGGGAGCCTCGGACACCTGCATCACGCCTCCCGGCATATTTGTCTTCCCAGCCCTACGGCTCATCCCTGCTATCACCACCCGATAACAACATGCTGCCCCTCACTGACCCCCCTCGCGAGCTCACAAAGTCTCCTACACCTTTCCCAGACCTCCATTTGGATGATGGCCTGCTGTCTAATCTTCAACAACAGCTAAGGGTAAGGACAAGCCAGCTCTCAGTCGAGCAACTGGAGCAACTTCGAGCTACACTCCTCAGCAGCATCTGGAGCCACAGAGCAGACTGGAACAGAGATGTGCTTTTGCATGAGCTGCTAAATCTGTTGGATGAGTTTCTGGAGGATTGCACTGCAGGGATTGATGACTGTGTGGAGGTGTTGGATATTGCTCATTAATTGTAATATTTGCTGTCACAAGACATTACACTCTATTCTGCTTGTGTGGTATGTTAGATTATTGTTTATGTCTCACTGGTTTTGTATCTTACAATGCTTAATTACTGATTTAATATTCCTGAATTTGAAAGAAACAGGTGTGCACTTGAAAGGTGGCATGAAAAATGAAAAAGATCATAATAGCAAACTATGCTGTTATTCAATGCAAGGTTCTATCTTATCTTACAGTAAGGAGGTTATCAAGCACTGTCATGATCACCTAAATGTTACTATTCAAACTTAGCATCTTTTTCCTTTATGATCTTATCTTATTTTATCAGGTCATATGATCACTGACACCACTGATCTAGACCTACACACATGTAGGGAACACTCTATGACCTTCTATCTATCTTTGCCTCATGTATTTAACCTGTCTTTCTTAGAATGTCTTAGAATGTTCTCTATGCTTCTCTTTTATCTTTGATACACAGCTTATGCTTATCATTCAGCAGCATTATTAGCTCTTATTTATTCTCTTGTAGTATATTCTAGAATGATACAAATATGTACATACTTAGGATAGTACAGTACATAAAGCCCAAGGGATAACTAGGAAAACCCTCAGTCTAATTCTCTTGGATCTTTCCCTTGACACTTCTGTCTAGAGCCTCACTTATGAAGCCCTAAGGACCTTTGAAGACTGATTATCTTATCAAGTTAGTGTTTAGGTTGCTTCATTAGGATTAGACTCAACAAGAACCTAGCTAGTGAGTACATGACAAAATGTTTGACAAGACCTGATAAGAAACTTGTGCACTTAGTGATGATTAGTGCAATCCCAGAACCCTTATGCTGCCTCTACTGCTTTCTTGTATGTATGTTTGGTCACCAGAGCATGCACTTCTGTGTCCTGACCAGGGATTAGAGAGACACTTGAAGCAGATACCTATCCTCTATTGACTATCAAGCAAGTAGCTTAATCTTATTGGACATACTCATCAGATGTAGACATTCTGTATAACTCAACTCCCATCAAGTATGAAGAGGAGCATGACCCCAATGTTGATGCCCTGGGACCAGCGATTAGGGATCCTGGCTATCAATCACCCCTGTCATTAGTCTATGATGATGCTACCAGCTATAGCCTCTACAGGTCACTAGAGCCTATGCTGCCACCTTTGCTGTGTCATCTCCACCAAGTTCAGGATATCCCAGTGTCTCCTTATTCTTCAACTCCAGAAGAAGACATCAGGAACTTGGGCATCTATGTCCTCTACAATGGACTCGAAGAAACAACCATGAGAAAATTATCTAACCTTACACATAGTGATTAAAAGTCCAGTCCAGTCTGGTCTTTTGGCCATTTTTGGATGGACCAGACTGCAACCAGTTGCCTGGGACCTGAGAATTGAAGCAACCAAACCAAGATTGTCCAAAACCAGTCCAGAACAGTCTTTACATCAGTTGCAACCAGTTTCAACCAGTCATGGTTGGAACCTGTCTTTTCTCACGTCTCTCATGGGAATCATGCTAAGCGATATAGAACAAAGTTTTAGTGCGTACTATTAGCTACGAAATCGTCCCATACGTCGTGGGAATCTGATCTCAGGGACCCGAGATATATCCATTTCCGGTGGACATGTCATATTTAGGGGGTCTAAAGTAGATACATCTGTAGAAAGTCAGGATAAAATCGTAAAAATACCAAGAAATTCAGAGAAGTGACGGAGAATGGTACCATCATGAGCACAAAAGACCGGTTGCAAAAAGACCGGTTTCAACCAGTTTTAGACTGGTCTTTTTTTTACCTCCTTCCAGAAGGACTGAGATCAAGACCAAAAAATGACTGAACTGAACCAGACTGATAATCAGTCTTTTTCGGTACAGTTTTGGTCCAGTTGTGGTCTTTTTTCAGTTCTAGGACTGGATTTTTAATCACTACTTACCCAGACTCTTTAACTCTAGGGGAGTAGAAGATTTAGTATGTGACTTCAATGATGACACATCAACAAAACATCTTTTTTGAGATAGGGGGTGGTTTCAGCTGCCTTGTACCTTGCTTGCAGTTTTGCACAGACATGTTCATAAGAAAGACACATGAGAAGGATTGATTCTGAGACTATTTGCCTACTGGTACATTTACTGAGAGATGCAATCAGACACTTGCTAGTAATACAGTTGTTAGTGAAATTGAAAGCTGAATCATGGAGGCAGTTTGAATCATTTTACATGCCACTTGGACCAGCAGTCGCTTGAGCATCCATCTCCCGTTTCTTTTCTTTTCTGCTGTCTTTCTCGTCCTTGTCTCTTCTCTTTCTCTTGCCTGTCTGTGATGGTCCTGCATGAGGATTCTTCTCCTCGATGGTACAGATGACACATTGCTTCAAGATTACAACTTCTTCTATCTCTGCTTGGAATGAATCGTATGTGTTCTTCTGTTTCTTGATCAATGCATGGTGGATCATAAACATAACTTCTACAAGTGTGTTCTTCATTTCATGCGGAACATTGGGGGGTTCCATGAAAATGTCGTTCTTGTAGACACGGAGAGGGACTGCATGGTAGTGAGGCTTGATGGATTCCAGTTCCTCCTGAAGCTCAGGTGGAACGATCCAGTTCTTTGTTTTCTTATCCATCTCAACTACTTCTTCTGAAGTATTTCTGTTTGACTGGGGAGAGTCTCTTGCTATGATTCTCTTTCATTGTGTTAGTGTGGTTAATGTTGTGTGATGATCACTCACCCTTTTCTCAAAGATGTTTCATGTCATTCTTATAGTTCGCCCTCCACCATCTTCCAATAACATGTCCTTTCGTGTGTTCATTGTTGTGATGATATCCTGCAGGTTCTTCAGAATCTGGAAATCACAAGCATAGTCTTCTCTGAAAGGGGAAGTGATAGGAGTTGTAAGGTGAAACTGGAATTTGGCTTTCACGAGCAAGCTGTATTGTGGACTGATGTAATTTCCTGTAGGGCTCATGTTGAGATGAAAGTCAGCAACATTGCCTATGAGAATCACTTTGAATGTTTCTTCCTTCTCCTTTTCAAAAATGCTGTGGCCATTTCGAGCAGTGTGCCATTCCACTGACTCTAGAGGGAAGGAGGGTTCTTATTTACCAATGTAGTTGCTGTTTTCATTGACGATGTTGTGATATTGAAGTGTGTTGAACATGTTTGCTGTGACTCAGAGAAAGAGGAAATATAGGAGTGTGATTGCAGTCCTGTATTTGTGACATTGACGACACCATCCTGGCAGCTATCATTGGTGTTATGATTGTGGGTCCTAAAAATGTCCCTGAACATTCCCTTTCATCCATGTTGATGATCAGTCAAAATTGTGTTCACGACACTTTGTGATTTCTTGTTTGTGAGAACCCACTTTATTCAGATGTAGTGATTTTGGAGGATAACCTCAATCTTTTGCCACTTGCTGGTGTTCCAGAAGAGTTAAAGTCAGTCATTCACATTTCTGATGACATGATGGTTCTATGTGAAGAACACAATGGATACGTGAATAATTTCTTACAAGATCATGATGGTATGTATTGTTATATCTTCATGTTGTGAAATGCATAATGACTGCATGTAGAAAACAATGATTTAACTGGCACCATTTCTATTTAAGCTTATGGAGTACTTGATCCCAGTATCTCTGAAATTGACAAACATAGGGTTCTTGCAGAAGCACTGACAAATACTTCTACCCCTGTTGATGAAAGCTATGCTGTTTATAGAGGAGGGTCATTCATTTCAGAGTATCCACATTTGGATCAACATGGTATATCATCCATTGAAACACCTGAAGATCCAAATCACCTTTTGGGTGCATTTCTGTGGCTTTTTCCATATGGAATGGGTGGCTTTGAAGTTGATTGTCCTGTCGCACTTTCATATGAAGCACATGCAAAGTGGGCACTCCAATATGTGGACAAGCACTTTTGTTTGGATCTTCAGTTTGTTTTCCAGGTATTTGAAGTGATCCAAAAGTGTCAAGTATGTTGGTTGGCAGTCATGCAAATTTAAAAAAAATGATTTCATCTGAAATTATGACATCTTCTATCAAATTACACCTGAAGATCTTATCAATGCAAGCAAAGAAGAAGAACACCATGTTGCTGCAGTATGTTCACATGTTATGAGGACTGATGAATCTCACATAAAGATCTGTTCACTAGTGTGGGGAATGGTAATTTAAAAAAATCCTCCTTCTTTATGGCTTACTATCAATCCTAGTGACATGCAGAGTCCTTTAACACAAGTATTCACTGAAGCAGATATTGATTTGGACAATTTTGAGCACACACTAGGATCTTCTTCTCGAGACCAAGCTATTTGTATTGCATCCAATCCATATGCTGCTGCAAAGTACTTTTATTTTATGATTCATACTTACTCAGATGTTTGTTCAGGATTGATTTCACAAGTGGAGCTATTGATAGGCAGAAAGGAATTTTTGGGACTGTTGAGGCTTATATTGGTATGGTGAAGGCACAAGACTGAGGAACATTACATTTACATATGCTGTTATGGTTAAAGGAGTGCTAACAAGTAGTTGAATGAAGGAGCTTTTGGAGAGCAACAATTTTCATCAACAGTTGGCGATGTTCATATCCCTCAATATTCATGCTTTAGCTTGTGACGAAGAAAAAGTTTCTCTACCAAGGGATTCTAGTATATTGTATGCATGCCCAGTTGACCCATGAAATGACAACTATGAAGTAGAGCATAAAGTTGTTCAGGATAGGCTTGCACACATTCTTCAGGTACACAAATGTGGGCCAGCTTGTACTATTGTTTCAAAAGGTGAGTTTTTTATCATTGATAGAGAGCTGGATGCTAATGTGTGAGTAGGTAGATTGACATGTAAACATCATGCACCATTTCTCATTTCTGACTATGCATGGGTGGATATCCAAGATTGTTGGGGACCTCAACAAGAGAATGGGATGATGAACAATTGGGTTCCAGGGATAATCAATACCGTGTTGTGTAATAATGATTGCAAGTTGATTACCAATGGTGAGAAAACATGTGACATCAGTTTCTATTTCATGAACTACACTGCAAAGCACCAACAACATTCTTTTAATTCATCTGCATTACTGGTGTGTACACTTGCTTATCACAAGGCAGGGTCAAAAGGTATATTGAACATACAAGATTTGAACAAGAGATTGATCTAGCGCTATGCAAATTCACTCAGTCATGATCAAGAATTCAGTGCACCAGAGGTTGTCAGTTATGTGATGGGGTGGGGAGATCATTATGTGTCTCATCATTTTGAACCACTTTACATCTTCAGTGTCATATCATTGTTGAAAGCAACATATCCAGTCCTCACAAAACAGACTGGTTCTATGGAAGAAGAGGGTGAAAGTATGGAATTAATTCCTGAATTGGCTTGCGAAGTGAAGGAAGACAATGTGAGTTTTTTCATTCTTACTAGAACTTTCATTATTTATGGTTTGCTAGCCTGAATACTCTGTCCTTGAAATGCATGAGAATACTCTACAGTTATGTGATCATGTCAAGGATTACATTGAATGAGGGGCAGCACTTGAACATTATTCCTTCTTCAATTTCTTTATCAACACATACAATGCACCAAGATTATCTCCTATGCAGGAGACTGAGCTGCCACTGAGAAAAAGGAATCTTTGCATTCAATACCTACCTGAATAAGTGAAACACTGTCAAATTCTGCAAGATGAAGAACATGAAGTCATGCCATATTTTCCTGGTTGGTGGTTTCTTTGGAGAAATTGGGAAGAGTCAATGTCACTGTACCATGCTGCTGTGCTGGCCTTGTTGAAGCCATGGAGATGGATTACCAACATCAAGTTCACCAACATCATCTTCAAGCAAACATTCATAGACTTTATGCAACATGCTCCATTCTCAGTTCATCATGTTGTCGAAAATATCCAGTATTACTAAGCATGTGCTGATAAGGCAAGACAACATGGTGAGAAGAATGTAGAAGTCACTGAGTGGTCATTTGCTTGACAAGAGCAAGGAGAGCAACTAGAAGTAGATTTGGAGAACAAGAATGAACAGATTGAGACATGAATTGGTGAGTTATTAATGAAATAGAACTGATGCTAAATGCACACTAGAACGAACCATCACAGAAGATGACATTCATGAAGCTTTTCAATTGGTATTTCCAGCATGTGAGCATGTCTATGTCGATGTTGCAATCAATATTGTCAATATACACAATTTCTTTTCAATTGAATCCATTGCTGATGAAAAGAGCTTGGGTGTGAGGAAGAGCAATGAGCAAGACCTTCATCAGTATCAAATATGGATGACAGTTCTTGAACAGCATAATTCAGAAAAGGGCAACACTACAGAGAATGATCCAGGTGACATCAATATAGCACTGCTGAGTGAAGCCATGAATAATCTTGAATCTGTCTTCATTTCTTGTGGCAACAAGAATTGTAGCTCCCAGTTGGATGAGAATGCACTCTCAAATACGCTCAATAACGATCAATACATGGCATACAAGATCATTGAGAATAATCTACTCTCCCAACTTAAAGGTGATTATCCATCTCAACTTCGCATGTATGTTGGTGGACATGGCGGAGTCGGGAAAACATACCTAATAGATGCCATTGATGACCTCTTTGCTCACTATGGAGTTTATCAACAACTTGCAAAGACAGCCACAATCAGAGTAGCAGCAAGTAATATTGGAGAAACCACAATTCATTCATGAGCAGGGTTACCTGCATGCAACTCATGTTCAGATACATGGGCTATTTGGCCAAACTCAATGATGGCAGCGAGAAGGAAAAACAACATAAATGAGAAAAGATTGCTTATTATGGACAAGATCAGCTGTTATGGTGTCCTCACAAGGCGCGCTACATTCATAAACTTAGCCATTTCTTCCCGCTTTGCTATCTTATCTAATCTCTTCAGGATCTTATCTTATGATCATATTTGATCACAGACATGTGGTGTTCTAGTTTGTTGCCACAGTCGCCACCTCACTTCCACTCTATCCCCATATGGACTAATTGCATTCTCACGCTGTCACACAGCATGTTTCACTTTGACAGGCTTCTTTTCATTTCCACTTCATTTGTGCCTTATGCCCTGTCTTGCATTCCTGTGCTGCCACCTCCTGTTTCACCAGGCTATGTGCACAGCTTTGTATTTCATATTCCTTATCATCCAATCATAAAACCACCATACATCGTACCATGTACCTTTACCCTTTATAGTTATAGTAGGGACAAACATGTAAAAATAGATATAGGACTATATAAACCCCAAGGGACTGACTGGGACGCTCCCCAGTTTAGTTCACTTGGAGATTTCCTCTTCAACTGCTCTCTGCTCCTGCTGTAGTGCCATCACACCTTTAGCACTTTACTTTGCTCATAATCTCTGGTTCTTGTGTAGACTTGATTCAACTCTTTGGTTGTTTTGAGTCGTTTCACTTGAACTAAACTCCTTTTGAATCACCTCTATTCAAGAACCAGCGTGACCGCCTTCAGCAAGTGCATCGCTTTTCCTCCAGTAGTACCAGAAGGGCTCATTCTCTGAGCAAGTGTACTCAAATGATCGTGAGATCCTTGTCTACCTTAATACCCTTATCCCTTCGGCGCCACTTGGTGAACCGAATGGACTCTACAACGCTGCAGTTGCATATAGGCCGGACAGGTCTGTGATCCCCGTGCCTGCATTGATAGAGGAAGGAGAACAGTTTTGGCAAGAGCCGGTTGCTGCGCCACTTGGCAGGAACCCGACTCATGAGTTGACCCACAGCGTCCCCTCTAGACTTCTTTCGCGTTGCAGTTGCTTTTTAGTGCAGCTCGAACTCTTCGAGCCTATCTTATTCGTTCCGGAAGAAGATTATGACAACGAGGAGAAAGACTTTTTTGATCCCTACTCTACCACTGCCGCTGCTCTCCTGCTAGAAGGAACCCCAGATGGATATTCCTACCCCAGCAGAGAGTTTGACCAAGAGTCTACCATCACTACCAGCAGCTCCCTCTCATTGTATCGCTCCCCGGAACCTGACTTCGACCCCAACGACCAGGCACCCGTTTTCCCTGGTCAAATTCCCCACAACTTCTTTGTCCAACCACCTGTTGTACCTGGGTACTCACCAACACTGGAACCCTCTGTGAGGTATATTGGACATCGTATTAACGCTGACGGAGGTTTTAGGGGATTAGAGGACATAGGTTGAAAGATAAGGCAGGTGAAGAGAGAAATAGTCGATATAGAGGACGTACCGGCTTTGGAGGAGCCGAAGGCGAAAAGGGTAAAGTGTATAAAGAAGCCTGCCAAGTTTAGAAGGAAGATCATCAGAGATCCGGCCCCTTGGTCGCACTCGATTAGATCACTTAGACCCTCAAACTCACTTAGGAAACCCTCCCACTATCTTTAATAGAAACTTCCACTTTTAACTAAGTCCAAAATGTCTTCAAACATCCCAACGAACATGGCAGCTGCCTTGTCAGCCCTAAGCGCAGGTGGCAGGGGAATTGACCCAAACCTGGCCATTCTTGCCGCAGAGCTAAGACTTTTCCTTGAGGCACAAGAAGATGCCTATGCAGACTTAAGAAAGAAAAATCAGGATTTAGAGGATCACGTGGCTCAACTGGAGGCACAAGTACTCTTACTGCCAGGACTCTCTGCTGCACCAACTGCAGCCCCTTCTGTACCAAAAATCTCAAAAGTCGTATCAGAACCAGGAGACTACGACGGAGAGAAGGGAAAAGCGTTTGAAGAATGGTGGATGAGAGTCCGGGTATGGAGAGACGAGAATGTCTTGGCACTCCCAAAAATGGCGGCCATTAAAGCCACTCTAAGCTGAATGAAGGGAGACGATGCCAGAGACTTCTCTCGTACCATGAGTCAGAAGATGCTTGATGGAAACTCCTACACATGGACGGAATTTGAAGCGTTGATTGTTGCTCATTTCTGTTCCTCAAATAAACAGGAGTATCACCAAAAGCAGATCAAAGGACTAAAACAAGGAAGCATGTGAATGGAGACCTTCCTCACTAAATTTGAGATCCATCGTGCTCTCGACAGATGGGACAACCTGCATCATATAGAGCTTTTGGAAAAGAACGTTGACCCTGATATCCTTTCTTGGATAATCATGGAGAAAGGGTGACAAAACGATTACAACACCTTTATCAAATTGCTGAAAGATTTGGGTGAACGTAAGACCCTTCTGGGTTATATTAAGAAAGGCACCGCAGCCCAGGCTTCTTCGCGTGACCCGGATGCTATGGATGTTGACACGGTTGAAATGTCTGATGACAAAGACCTCAACGCCATTTCTAACCAGAAGAAGAAGAAAGCCACTAAGTGTTTCAATTGTTGAAACGACTCAAAACAACCAAAAAGTTGA
>JBBPJZ010000858.1:0-12655 GCA_038089015.1 Chalciporus aff. trinitensis
TCGAGTATACACGAGACTGGAGGAAAAGCGTACTGCGGGAACGAACGTGACGGTACGGTGATGTCCAAATATGGTAATGTAGTGAGTAGCGGTAAGTACTGGGTAGCGTACGGTCTGTTCTCCAACAAGATTGGCCGACGAATAGTTGACTGGACCCTTCCCAGAGTCAGAATACTGACGCTGAGCATTCGACCTCAGAAGGGGGAAACATGACCGAAAGTATTCAGTCCGGGAATCTTGGCGCCAGGAAGGACGGCAAACCTACTGAAGCGAGGACCTGTCAAATCACCGAGTCAGCCACTCATTGAGACGACTACCTAGAAAATACCGATCACGGAAGATAGGAGCGGGATTAGGGCTGTAATAGGAGGTAAAGGGCACAAACCAAGCGTGGCAGTTGCGGCTGCGCTGGTCACTCAAAGTGTCAAACTGAATGGGTGTTTCAACTTTATGAATGTCATTACAGCATAGTACAAAGGGAGGGCCAAAGTGAAAAAACGAAGTGGCCTACGTTTGGAGAGGCGGGGTCGTGGAGAATGGAAGAGTGGGGTAGAGATGGGCGTAAGGGTTCTAAAGTGGAGCGGTTCGGTGATGACACGCAGGGCTGTTTGCGTGAGGCTTCCGAGGATGGTGCTGATGAACTTACGTGTCGTATATCGGTGATAATGGGTTGCCAACGTTGGGGGACAGTGAACGAGGGCGAGTGGGACGGGAATCGTGAAGGGAGAGCTGGCACGGCGAGTTGGTGTGCTCGTCGTCAATGGCGTTGAGGAGGCAGACACGTGGGACGGAGGCGATTACGTCAACAATTGGGGCCAACGTTGCGGACCGCGGCGGACGCCGTCCGGACCAAAAGAAGGGTACCCTCAAGGTTCCCTCTCTGGAGTGTGTGCCACTGTGGGTGAGAGACGAGTTGGCTGACACGGAGCGTCTCACTCGATAACAGCCCTTGATGACACATGGCACGTTCCAGTGATGATTCCACACGTTGCCGCATACGGTGAGGCTAGGCGTGTCGACAGAGGGACATAAACAGGGCAGCACACGATGTGGTCATGGTGGGAGCGAAGAAGACGTGACAAAGGTGAGACTCTGATCGTCCTCGGCGGCGACCATAGCGGATTGGGTGTGACTTTGGGCCCAAAGGTGGCCTCTACACCATGGCGAGAGTGCTGGAGAGATCACGCTCAGACTCACTCTCTGCAGGGTTGCCCAGTGACTGGGCCGTCAAGTCAAGCTGTACACTCTTGAATGCCCAGCGCCAACATCGTCGCACAGCACGCCACTGCTGTCGACGGCGACAATAATGAGGATGCATTGAAGCGAAGGCGTTCCCTAAGGGAATTCCGTGACTAAAAAAATGAAAAATTCGGTGCTTAACCCTGTTTACCTCTGGTTTAGCCTAATAGAGACCAATCGCATCGAGCAGAAAATAATTGCGATAATTGCAATAATGGCCAAAATTGTGAGTTCCGTGCCCAAAGAGTGTGGCACGGCAGAACGGAGTTCGTCACGAGCGGTGACGATGGGGCCTTGCCCGGCGTTGTCCGTAGCGATGGCCACGCGTGCGAACATTTTCGTCAACAAGGTCCTTGACGACCTCTTCCCTCCCCTCCTCTCTCCCCTCAACCACCACCATCCACCGCGTCCGTCACATGGCGCTCAACCCCGACGCACTCAACCTCAATTATGACAGCGATGAGAGCATGCAGGTGGACTCTGACTCTGACCACCAAGTAGACCAAACCCCATCCGTCCAACCCCCTCCTGATAATGACCCTGACGCAGACGCAGACGCGGATGCAGATGCAGATGCAGATGCCGAGGCCGACCTAGACGCAGATGCCGAGGGTGACGCAGAGTATGTCGACGATACCGCCTCTGCTGTCTTAGAGAACCAAGTTGCAGGTCCATCAAACTACTCTCACAAAGATTCGGTATGTTATCCTCTGTCTCGTTCTTCTTATTCTAACCTTGATCATCCACACAAGGACGCGGAAGATTCGGTAAGTTGTTAGTTTGGGTTACCATTCTTATCGGTGTTGAAACTACTTCATAACCAAGGGTTATGAAGACCACGCCGAAGAAGAAGATGACGACGAGGATGACGCTTCATATGCTGATGACGAATATGGCAAAAAGAAAGCTACGAAGAAGACGAAGAAAAAGGTGCCTCCTGCATCCTCTGCACCCCGACCAAAAGGTTCGTCCTTGTACCTGCATATATGCGCGTCCCATCAACAATCGTCATCCCGGTAGCCATACGTCATGCTTCATCTTCAGACTCAGATTACGGTGCACGATCGAAGAAAAAGAAGAAGCCTCGTGTGTCCGGGGACGAAATACGTGTTTCTAGCCGAGGAAACAAAATTCCGAATTATTACGAAGATAGTCAAGACCTCGCAATGCTGTCGGAGGAGGAAGCAGCGGAGGGGTATTATGTCGACCCTTCACTTGCCAAAGAAGAGGACGAAATCGAGGCCGTCTTGAGTCACTGCAGAGATGAAGGCCGCGAGGATGACCCGGAGGACCTATGGTACGATAACGTGGTATGTCATCATACTTCTGATTTACTCGCTATGTTCTCGTACTGAGGAACTTGACAGCGCTTCCATATCAAGTGGAAGAACTTCTCTCACCTCCACAATACGGATGAAACGTACGAATTTCTGAAGCGGTTCAGGGGGTTGAAGCGCGTCGACAACTATATCAAGACTTTTAAAGCCTATCAGGCCAGGCTTGATGCACCGGGTCTCTCTACGGAAGACGCGGAGACCCTTCTTCTAGACAAGGAACGCGAGAAGGAGGAACTGGAGACTTACAAGACCGTCGAGCGCATCGTATCCCATCGTGACAGCGTGGAAGTACCCAACGGGACAGACTATTTCTGCAAGTGGACTGGTCTTAACTATGAGCATTGCACATGGGAGGACGAGGGTGAAGTTCGCCCGATAGCCAAGGCTCAAATCGAGGCATACCGTGCCCGTGAGGCGGAAGCCAAGTTCCCATATAAGAGCGTTCAGTACGCTCGGAATCAACGACCAACATTCCAGCAGATTGTGAAAGACCCGGACTACATTTCGGCGACTGGAGGTTCACTCAAAGATTTCCAGTTGACTGGATTGAATTGGTTGGCGTACCTCTGGAGTCAGGGTGAGAATGGTATTTTGGCAGATGAGATGGGCCTCGGAAAGGTGCTGATCCACTTTAGTCTCGTCTCATCATACTGATCGTTTGGCTTAGACCGTCCAAACAGTATCTTTTCTCTCCTATCTCTTTCACGAGTTGCACCAATACGGGCCGTTCTTGGTCATCGTTCCGCTTTCGACAATCACCGCGTGGCAATCGCAGTTTGCCACTTGGGCACCCGACCTGAACGTCATCACCTACATTGGAACTGCGTCCGCCCGCGAGGTCATTCGTACATACGAATTTGGCACCTCAAATAAGCGTCTCAAGATGAACGTTCTCCTCACTACATATGAACTTACCCTTCGGGATGCAAAAGAGTTGGCGGACATCAAGTGGCAGGTGCTTGCTGTCGACGAGGTTCGTCTAGACCTTGGCTCAGGGTGCATTGGGCTGACGGTCCCTTCCAAATAGGCACATCGTCTGAAAAATTCTGAGAGCCAGCTGTATGAGGCACTCCGATCGTTTTCTGCTGCGTCGAAGCTTCTTATCACGGGCACACCTTTACAGAATAATGTGAAAGGTGCGGGATACTCCCGGAGATTTACTCAACCTCGTCGCTTATAGGCAATCATTTCCAGAGCTCTTGTCGCTGATGCATTTCTTAATGCCAGAGAAGTGTGCGTAATGTTGTAAAAGACTCCCTGTTTTTGCTGAGTTGTGTCCGCAGTTGCGCTCACCAACGAATTTGACCTCAACGATGCTGATCATGAAGCTAAAATTAAAGAACTCCACACCCAATTAGAGTCACTAATGTTGCGACGCTTGAAGCGGGACGTGCTCACATCGCTGCCTACAAAGAGTGAGCGGATTCTGCGGGTGGAAATGAGTGCGCTGCAAACACATTTCTACAAGAATATCCTGACCAAGGTTCGTCACTTGCACCCACTTGCAGTGCATCCAAATGACGTTTATGGGTAGAACTTCCAAGCATTGGTCAAAAGTGCCAACGGAAACAACAACATCAGCTTGCTCAACATTGCCATGGAGCTCAAGAAAGCCGCGAATCATCCTTACCTTTTTGATGGAGCAGAGAACCGTAGTGACAGTTCCGAGGAGATCCTCAAGGGTCTTGTCATGAACAGCGGCAAGATGGTGCTGCTTGACAAGCTGCTTGCGCGGCTGCGACAGGATGGTCACCGTGTCCTCATTTTCAGTCAGATGGTTCGCATGCTCGACATTCTGAGCGACTACATGAACCTCCGTGGGTACCAGCACCAACGCCTAGACGGTATGGTCGCCTCGGATGCACGGAAGCGGTCGATCGCACACTTCAACGCGCCAGGATCGCCGGACTTTGCATTTTTGCTCTCCACGCGTGCTGGTGGTCTCGGTATTAACTTGGAGACTGCCAACACTGTTATAATCTTTGATGTAAGCGACCTAGGCTTAGCGTATTCTCGCATTAGCTGACAATTCGTAGAGTGACTGGAATCCTCAGAACGATCTGCAGGCCATGGCGCGTGCTCACCGGATAGGTCAAAAGTCCCATGTTAGTGTCTACCGTTTCGTTAGCAAGGACACGATGGAAGAAGACGTCTTGGAGCGGGCTAAGAAAAAGATGGTCTTGGAGTACGCTAGTAAGTCTTCAGTGTTTCATTTCCGCCCTCATGATGGTTAATACTTTCGTTAGTCATAAATCAGATGGACACTTCGCAGGCTCATCTCAGCTCTAAAGGCGAGAAAATCAAGGATTCCGTTAAGCCGGACAACTTAAGCAAAGACGAGCTTACCGCTGTCCTCAAATATGGTGCTCAAAAGATGTACGTTATGAGTTCATTGTGTCGCAAATGACTCTCATGCAGTCTTGCAGGTTCGACAAGGATGATTCGCAGCAGAACCAGAAGCTGGACGAAATGGATCTCGACGACATCCTTAACAGAGCAGAAGACCATGAAACGATGGCTGCTGGCGGTGACGGTGGAGCTTCCCTCGGTGGCGAAGGTTTCCTCGCCCAGTTCGCTGCCGTGAGCGATGTCAAGAACGACATGAACTGGGAGGATATTATCCCTCTGGAGGAGCGACAGAAGTTCGACCGGGAGGAGGAGGAGCGGAAGGCAGAAGAGTTGGCTGCCCAGGAGCTGCGGGACCGGAAACGGTCCCACGCTCCTGTTTCATATGAGGGCATGGACGTTGACCATCCTGCCCCTACACCAGCTCCGAAGAAACCCAAAGCCCCGGGACCGCAGCGGAAGACGGCCAGTCAGAAAGCGATGGAACTGAAGGAACGGGACGTCCGGGTGCTCATCCGCAGTCTTCAGCGTTGGGGTGACATTCGTCAGCGTTATGACATCATCGTGCGTTTACCCCTTCCTCGAGTCACACAATGCTTGTCTTAACGTGTTGCGCAGGTCAAAGAGGCCAAGCTTACTGATAAGCACAAAGCCATGATAATCGATGTCTCAGACGAGATTATTGATCTCTGCAGCCAAGCCGTGGACGAAAACAACCAGCAGAAGCGGACTCGTGTAGCCGCAGGAGAAACGTTGACCAATGCTCAGAAGAGCAAAGCAGTCCTGGTCTCATATCGCAACGTTGGAAACATCAACGCGGAAACCGTTCTTTCACGGCATCGTGATCTTCGCGTCCTGAACAACATTCTGGCCGACATGAATCCTGACGAGCTCTATAACTGGTCCATTCCTATCGACAACATTAGGCCAACTCTCAATTGGTCTGGTCGCTGGGGCCCCCAAGAAGACTCCATGTTGCTTGTCGGCGCTTTCATATACGGCTTTGGCAATTGGGAAGCAATGGCGAAGGATGAACGACTTGGCCTCGAAGGCAAGTTTTTCTTGGAGGAGGGCAAGAAGGGCGAAGACTCGTCAACGCGACCGATTCCCAACGCCATCCACCTTGTCCGGCGAGGCGACTTCCTTCTGAGCTTATTGCGGGAGCACGACGAGAAGTTGCGTTCGTATGAGAGTTCATTGCGAACCAAAGGACAGCTAAAGGTTTCGGCCACCCCTCCTCCCACAGTTGTGGCGTCTTCGTCCACAAGTAGTCGGAAGAGACGTGCCGAAAGTGAAGCTGTTGCGTCTGTTGAAGATACCTCCAGCAAGAAGCGGAAACGGCGACCTACCCCCACCTTTACGGACTCGGAGTCATCGGATGAGTGGTATGTCTCTACTGCGGAGAAGTGGCTTTAGACATTCTGACCCTACATGTGCAGCCCCTCGATGGACGAAGCGGCAACAAAGGAGGAATTGCGACCGGTGAAGAAACAACTAGTGGGTGTTCGGCTAGTCTAGTCATCACATACAAAGGCTAACGTCCTCCCAGAAACAACTCAAGCTCTCGGGGGAGGACATGCCCCGAGACGACAAAGTTGCCATCTTGAAGGATTCGCTGGCTGCTATCGGTCGACGAATCGACCATGTGCTTCAAGCTAAGCAAGCTGCTGGGGAAGACCGAGAAAGATGGAGACGGCATCTTTGGACGTAGGTGATTTGACTATATGCGCTGGCATATGCCTCAGCTCCGTTATCCAGGTTCGTCACGTTGTTCTGGCCTAAGAAGGTCAAGGCCACGAAGCTGGAGGAGATTCATGCAAAGATGGTGATGAAGGAGGCCGCTCCTCGGCCGTCGGCAGATGCACCCAGCTCCAGTAAGAAGCCCCGACCCGTTACAAGTGGAACGACCAATGGGTCATTATCCGCTTCCAGCACATCCATGAAAACGAATGGCAAGTCCTCCCGATGATCAAGGTTGCGATCGTGCTTGGTTTCACCCCCTCTTGGTTTACTGTC
Source organism: Chalciporus aff. trinitensis (assembly GCA_038089015.1). NCBI lineage: Eukaryota > Fungi > Basidiomycota > Agaricomycetes > Boletales > Boletaceae > Chalciporus > Chalciporus aff. trinitensis. Next base: position 6,939 of record JBBPJZ010000858.1, read on the forward strand.
ATTCCTCTGAATCCACCGCCCTAATATTGTCGTTCTCCGAGTAATTCAAAGCTGTCGTAATCGCAATCTTCGCATGCCCCGTGTAGTCTTAGTTCGTGTTTCCGTTGCAAAATTCCAATCTAATTTCTTCAGTCCGTAAACTGGATATTTCGCCAAGGTCGAAGCTAAAGTTACAAGAACACCAAAAGCTAATGACTGGTCCGTCGATGCACCTCACGTAAATACCAAACTTTTTTCGTACCATCATGATATTTGTGAAGAAGTTAACTTTAGCTAGGGCATCGCGTCCACTACTCATGACCATCATCATCGTGTCGTTACGCGCATGGCTGACTTGAGGTTGCCAGAAGAGCTTCGCCTACGATGTCGACCAGCCTCAATATTGAGAGTCGTATCGCGTTCAGCGAAGAATTGATGTTGGGAAGTAACAGCAGATTCCCGTGCATGGTTGGTGCGTCTCTCTACCTGATATCGTTCGGCCTTTTGAAGTGTTGGAAGAGGTGCATCACTGTGCGAATTCTGCATCCGTGCTGCTCGCATCGCTGTGACTGGATTTCCCGTGAGTTATTCTGGAAGGATTTGTGCAGGATTTGAAGGGGAAACACCAACCCTCGAGGAAACGTGCGTCTGCTTCCTTCGTGAAACTCTGCGTCAACGCCGTGTACCTCTTCACCTGCCAGCTCATCTGCGCCGCCCGCGCCATGTTCCCCTGTGACTCCGCCCACTTCTTCTCCTCCTTGAACCGCCTCCGCTCACTGTCTGCCAGAGACGCACGTGCGCGGAGTGTAGCGACCTCCCGTTCGAGAGGGTCCATGACTCGTTGTGGATCGACCAAGTCCTCCGTCGAAGACATGATCGACGGGGGAACAGACGATTCTGTGCGCCATTTCCGTGTTGGGTCTTGTTTGGGGGGACGGGTAGGTTTACTGGGAGGAATGGTAGAATACTCCGTGGTCGCTGAGAATTTGACGAGCCGTTTGCGACGCTTTGTTTGCACTTCTTCGGCATACCCATAGTCGCTCTCCGTATCCCTTCCTCCACTAAAATCGTAAAAGTAGCCGTCCTCGATTAACTGGGAGAGGACGTCTGTGACGAGCACACCGAGCGCAACGCCGAGCAGTGTTGTTGCGCATTTGCCTACGTCTTGGAGCATTGTAAACTCGATTGCGAGACGAGCTGCAATCGCGAATGCGACTACGAACGCGAAATCGCGGTATTCCATGAGGGTATAGTACAGTGCGACGCCTTGAATGACGCCGATGAGGATGATGTCCCCGATGGCTTCGGGTACGTTGGGGTCATCTGGAGCATTGAGGAATTTGTTGATGGCGATGCGTGTGCCCAGCCCAACGAGTAGGGCAGCTGCAGTGGAAAACATGAACTGAGGTTATGGAAAGAGAACCTTCATTGTTCAACTTGGAGGTTGAGTTGTTCGCCTATTTCGGGTACAGTGGGAATAACGGCACCCACCGCGATAAACACCAGCATTTAGCGAGCACACGAGCTGCAGCGAATAAAGATCGGTACCGCCAATCTTAAATCCTAAAGTACAGAAAGCTACGAGGTACAGCGAGCAGTAACAAACCAGTCCATCCACGTCAATAACCATCCTCTGTATCCACATAGTTGGCCATGGGATCTTCTGTGTTTCGACGATTCATCCGATAAGCCTCTGTACGCGGTTAGGACCAAATAATGGATGCGTCAGGGTGAGAACATACCAAGCTCCTCCTCGGTGACATCGTGACTGCTAACCTCTAATCCCTTCTTCTTCTTGCTCAACCGATCGTCATCGTCGCCTCCCCGTACCTTCCGCTTCTTCTCGTCATTCAAAGCCTCGGCCAGCCGTTCCTTGTCGAGAGCAACGTCGCCTTCTCCTACACGTTTCTTCGAGTAGTTCTGCTCTATGCGTCCTCTGGACTCAGCTGTTTCCTGAGCTGACAGATCCGACGATGATTTTGATGATGACGCAAGGAGAGCTTGGGCTGTCGAGACATGTAAGGCTTCCCTCCCAGCCTCACCAGCGCAATATGACATGTGAACAATCGAGTGGCAACATGCGTACCCCCAAGTACCTGCCGAGGCGTCGTACCATGAGCCCCAAACAGCGGTATGATTATTGATATATACTGTGACGGATAAGCTTGAGCTACAGAACAACAAATGAGAACGCTCACCATCTTCGGGGTATTTTGAACGCGCTTTGGCACGCTCCTTCCCTTTGATAACTTGTCCTGCTCGAGAATACTCGACGTAATTCTCTGTTTGACCATCCATAATCTCTTTGGGCGCCTTCTCGAGGTACTGCTCTCCACCATACGTTGCGAGGATGGACTCTTTATTCACATCCTTGAGTTTCTCTTTCTTCTCCTTGTACTCCTCGTGCAGGAGTTGTCCTTGAGTAGGGCCTGCGTTCAAGTGAATGTCGTTACCCCGTTGCGCAGCTGTCCAGGCAAACAGTTGAAGTTTCTGAACTTCTGGCGCATCTCCGCTGTATCGGAAAAAGTTCTCTCCGGCGAATTTGGCCTGACAATGACGTTGAGCAACCTTCAACAAATAAAGTGGCTGGATCTGCTCACCTCTTCCGGAGGAACGTTCTTAATTGGGGCATCTCGCATAGAACGGGTTTTGGGATCATAGTAAGCACTTTCTGGGTCCAAATTGATGAGGTACTTGGCGGTGTCTTCTCGAATACGAAGGTTTCGGACGGTGATACGAGTCTTGGTATCAAGTTTTTGTCCAACCGCATCAGCTGCGTCTGCGTACTTGTCATCGTCTGCCTCGTCCTCGTCGCTGGAGCCAAAGTCTGGATCCGCCTCCTTTTTCTCTTTTCCGGCTTTCGCGACTTTCCGTGCTGCAGACAGATCAGTTGTTGTCTGGTTGTCAATTTCCTCCTCCCGCAACTTCTTTCGAGCGGCTTCGACGGCCTCGTATTCCTCATATATCCTTTTGTGCTCTGCGGGGTCATACCCATTCCACCGATCCCGCTTCGCATCATAGCCAGTCGAAACATCTTGTATTATCTCGTCTGCTTGAATGTCCTTGTTTGTGTACTTGGCACCCTTCTTCCGGGGGCGTTCTAGACAGCCTTGCTTTTTGTGCGTCATTGCCCCACAGTTCTCGCATGCACCTTTACGGTACTTCTTAGCTGCAGGACCAGCACGTACACCCCGGTCATACCAGTTGTCGAGTTTTTCGGAGGTGCGATCATCCGTCTGTCGACGTTGATGACTCAGCGAGGGGGCACCAGTGTCGAGATACCATGGTGCTTGCGAGATATATTCTAGAATAATGATACACAGTTCAGCATAAAGAAACACGGGGAGGGTTTGGTCATAGACGTACGTGGAATATGGGGGTTAATGGGTTTCCCTTCCTCATCGAGCGCGGCAGGAGCTGTTCCAGCTTTACGAGCGGCGTCGAGGTCCTTCTGACGACGGAATTCCTCGCGCGATAGCTTTCCAATAGCTAAAGAATGGAAAAGTAATTACTCGATTCCCTGTATCTCAGCAGGCTGAACTCACCTGAGGATGCCATGATGACTGTCAATGAATGAGCGAATGAGGGACAAGTATCGCTTTAGGAAATAATACCCGCACGTGACCTGACACGACACGGATTATCTAATCGCTAGTCATACAATCCTCAGTGAACTTGTACGGTACTTACCTACAGTTGCAACTCATCATTTGGCCCCATGGAAGTTCCAGCTGGCGACGGGGATACAGAGGAACAGACAAATAAGATGAGTGTCTCGCAGTCAGACCAGGACGTGACCCTGGTCGACCGTGTACGACTCGTTCTATCCCAAGTTCAGGCTGAATTCATCAAATGGAACGCCATCTACTGCCACCAAACATTGCGCTCGCTTTCTGCACCACCCACATGGCCAGTACTCCATAGCTCAGATATGCTTTTGTCGTTCGTGACAACTTCCATTGACACTCCCTCACCCGACCGAACTATTCTGTCAGAGGAGAGTCCAACCGCATTGCTCATTTCCCAAGAAATATACGCCCCCGATGGAACAGTTATCGAAACCTCCTCTATGGAGTTTAAAGTCATATACCCATCACTGTGTTTGGACCCGCATCCCAAATATGAATCATGTCCTCCATTGCCTCGCTCCATATTCAAGGGCGATGACAGTGACGACATGAATTTCATCCCATATGCAGACGATCATACATTCGACCACCATGGACACACTCTTCACTATGGATCACTCTCGTGGCAGAATATGTCTGACCCCGACTGTGAGTGCTGTACCTCTGCTGTTCCTATCTGACAAAGTGAAAAATAACAGCTGTACAGTGGAAGTAATCGCCCTCGAGACGGCATACAGATTGCATATCCGCTATTCCATTACGTATGCAGAGATCGACGAATGCGACATCTTGCCACTCAAATTATACTCCCAACCCGGTAAATCCGGCTTGCTGTCCACAGTGAACAGACGGTGAGCACTCTGGACTGTTTAGAAGGACTTTGCACTTATATAAACCCGAAGAGACCGTTTGAATTGGCCGGGGAATACGATACCCTCCTCCTTCGCGTTCAACTCTCCCTCTCAGCCAGAAAAATCGGATCTCCGTAGTCGCCTCCAAAGTCTGAATTCAATATTCTGCCCAAATTTAAGTTGCGTGGAACCACTTTGTGCTGTTCACAGTGCGCAACTTAGTTTACTTGCTCGTGCATGCATTCTGATCCACTGTTCAACCACTCACAGTCGAGTCGAATTCGATGCCTGCCCCTCGGAAACCGAAGCTTTCTTTGTCTCGCATACTTGTTCAGGTGACGACACCTTGCAAAAACCAATGTTTCCTCGAGAACGGAGTGATACAGGTTTGCTTGCTGTCCCTTACTACGTGTGATGTATACGTGACATACCTCACAGGATAGCCCTGTGTGGAATGAGGGTGATCTAGACGCATTCAAAGTCGTGTTTGAGGTTTCCCCTGATACAACACCATGCGATCTTGCGACACTCTGTCTTAAACCATGCTATGAGGTGAATCCTTCGCCGCGATCTATACCAAAATTGAAGAGAAATTAGGCGTTCCATTACAGGAAACTTCTTTACCCAGATAACCCGAACAAACTTCCGAGCGAGGATGTCACATCCGAGGAGTATGCAGCTGCATTTAATGGTATGTGATAGACCTTGTCGATCCTACATAGGCTCAGTTTGCCTGCAGACATTTATCCAGCGTACTTTACTCCGTATGTTATGTTTGTTTCTTGCCACCTACTTTACCTACTTTGTCGGACCAGAAATGACCCCTGTAATCACACTGGTCCCTGTGATAGCACTTCTGACTGCAATTGTTTCCATAACCAATCACACTGTCAACGAAACTGCCGTTGTGATGCGGAATGTACGTGGATATCTTCGATGTTACCGCCATGGCTCAACACATTGCCTCCGATACAGGTGATCGTCGATGGCGTGGTTGTCGTTGCTCGAAGAATAAATCAAAGTGGACTTGCGCGACGGAGAGATGCCCTTGTGTTGAAGCATTTCGGGAGTGCGATCCAGAATTGTGTGCGAATTGCAAATGCACGTAAGTGTGTACCAAACGTTACACTCTCTTTCTCTTTCGACGGTACACAACTCATCATTTTCTAGAGGTGAGTCTGAGCGCATTGATCTACACTGCGCAAACTATTATATGGATTACAGACGACGATACATTCTGTCGCAATTCTCAAATTCA
>JBBPJZ010000859.1:0-12644 GCA_038089015.1 Chalciporus aff. trinitensis
CTGGTGCCGGGGAGAGCCTCGTAGAGGGAGAGACCGATAGCTTGAATAGGGATGTTTCTTTTAGTCGAAGAGTTCTTCAAGAAAGTACGCTGCACAGAGTATCGCGTGGTAAATTATTCTCGATGATTCGAGATCAACTAGAGTCAATGGATGTACCAATACTCGGGCAGGAAAAAAACCACTGTCAAAGGACTACTCAGACGATCGGCGGAGCAGAAAGAGTTTTGGAACTGACCCTCCACCTAGACGAAAGTCTGTTAGTTGAATTGATGCGGGATCGTGTGCGTAAAATACGAACCGATTGCAATGAACAGATCTGGCTTGAACGCCGCAATTTTTTCCGCGCTTGCCTTGATTATGTTGTGGATATCATTGTAAGTGGCATGAAGGTGTTCAGGTTCTCCCATCGCAGATGAGAAATAAAGAAAGAGTAAAGCGATCAACGATTTTCACGAACGCCCGACCACCCGAGACAACCTGGTTTAGATGATCGACAAGCGCACAAAGATAACAATTCAATCAATTAACACCACGTGATCACTTGTGACTTGGATCTTCGACTACTCACCACGCCTAGTTCAATACTAGGACTACCAGATCTCAAGAAATGGCAAAGAATGGCCAGTCATCATCACAAGCCGATGCTGGACCCTCTGGCGAACCAAAGGCCATAGGAAGTCTCGCAAAGAAGTCATCCGATGTGACTAGGCAGGGAACACAAAAACTCAAGTTTGTCCCAACACTACCAGCACGTAGAAAGAAAGAGTGCGCGATCAGTGCAATTAGTTTATCCACTCTCATTCTCATGCAGTAGTTCTACAGAGAAGTAAAACAAGTACGTGACACCATTTCTTACGCGTACCTTAATCAATACTTGGTGCAGGAAGCGCCGCCTTCGTCCATTTCCCCACCCGCGGAACGAGGAAATGGTCGAGGCCGTGGCAGAGGTAGAGGTAGAGGCGGTGAAGGAAGAGGAGCTGCACCTCGGCCACCTCCCGTGGAGATGACTGCAAGTGGTCCGTTCGCCATGGGTCCTGCTCTTGCAGGCACTTCCGCTCGGCGTACGGCACCCCAATCGAACTATACGCCTGTCGTCGCGAGACCGTCTGCAAACCCATCCGCTGACAAAGGTCAACTGAAAGCTCCAATGCCGACCTTACAACAGAGCAAACCTTTGAAGTCTGAGAGCGACGAAGAAGTGTACTCAGAGCCGGATGAGGGTGTCGAGATCATCGATATGGATAATGTGCGGCAGTTAGACTGGATGGCCCCAGAGACGTTGGAGAAAGATCGAAGACCAAAAAAGAAACGAGTGAAAACAGAAACCGAGGGGGTTTTTCCATCAGGTTTGAATAGCGAAGGTAGAGTTTTCCTCGTCGTTCTTTCGGTTGCCTGTTTATGAAGTTTCTCGCAGAGCCATCTAGCAGCACCGTCACAAAAGATCGAAGTGGGGATCCGTCGAATGCGCTGAACCTGAGCGAGAGCGAAGAGGAACTTGAAGACCTCATCGAAGATTTCGCTACACAGACTGATGTTGATCAGGTTCGTACGTATATCAAGATCGTGGGTTCGCTATCAAACCCCTCTCCAGGAGGAAGATATTCGACAGGGACGATTGTACTTTTTCCAATTTCCCGAACCTTTCCCAACCTTTGTATCCGTTTCGGCGTCAGAGCTCTCTTCAGTGATGGATGTGGACAGTTCGGAGCCAGGGCCTTCTACTCTGACTCGCAAGGTGTCATTCGCAGCAGACGCGAAGCCTCCAGCCCCCACATCAGGCTCTGCAACACCATCAGAAGTTCCGAAAGAGACGCCCAAGGTAGACGGCATAATTGGCCAGCTCGAGGTATACCGCAGCGGAGCCGTCAAAATGCGGCTGGGCAATGGCATTGTTTTGCATGTGGGTACCCCATTGCATATATCTATTGTTCATTCCATTGATCGGTCGAAGCTTTCGGAGGGTACACAACCGTCTTTCCTTCAGCAAGCAGTTCACTTGGATACGGAAAACAAGAAGCTTTGTGTGCTGGGGGAGGTCACCAAGAGATATGTGGTGTCGCCAGATCTTGAGACCCTTCTCACTTCCATGGAGCTTGAAGACCAGAAAGGGGCCGCCACCGCGCTCGACAATGCGAATCTTATCCAGATGGATACTAGCTAGCTACTTACCCTCAAGTAGATCTCAGAGCTCAGGAATACCTCTTCTAGTATCGCGATGAACAAAAGGACGGGCGCTCTTGAAATTGAACGAAGCACTGATCCAGACAGACTGAGAAAGAAAATCGGATAGCATTCAAACAGATGAGAATCGACAACTATATGCATGTAATAACCGGTTACTGAGAGGACATCTGTAAGATCAGCATCAGCATATTGGTCCAGCAAGATAAATGGTATGATGAAGATGTCAGAAAAAGCGGTGGGTTTTCCACCGAAGGTAGCTGAGATGGTTTTTCTGCACCGCAGGGAAACCCTGCATAAAGCCAAATGCCTCAAACATCATGTAACCAGCAAGGGGAGCTTGTGGTCGTGATAGAGAGGAGACACTCACCATGCAGGATGAAGTTGTGGATGAAGTTGTGTTGAATCACCCAAAAAAATTGGAGGCGAGGTTTATATAGTTGGGCCGTGGCGTGTGATAACTCCGACACGGGACCATTCCGAGACTCGCATATGTACCAAGATCATGTCTAGTTCAACATACTCTGATTCCCCAACTCCTCAGCCTCAGACATCCCAGTATCCCTACTACCAGCCTCAGTCATTCACAGATGCCTCACAGCAACAACCCCAGACTTCGCAGGCAACCACCGTGGTAGCTGCGAGCAGTTCCAGTGCAACCCTCACCGCAAACACATCGTCTCAAGCACAGACACGTCAAGCAGCAGAAGAGGCACGCAAGGACCGCACCTTGGCCGAATTTCTGCTGATGCTTGACGAATATGAGCCCCTAGTACGTGGACATACCAAGATCATGCCCCCCACCACCGATTCATCTCTCTTGTTTGTAGATCCCAAACGAGGTCACAGACTACTATCTCCAGAGAGTCGGGTTCGAATGTGAAGACGTGCGATTGTGAGCAGTCTTCGTTCTAGACTTGCAGTATGCTTGCTCATGTCCTTTTATCTAGGAAACGCCTTCTTTCGCTTGCAGCCCAGAAATTTGTCTCTGACATCGCTGCTGATGCATACCAGCATGCTCGTATACGCACAAATGCAGCGGGTGGCAGGGCGCGCGCAGCCGTTTCTGGTCCTGGAGCTTCCAAGGTATTTCTCTGCCACAACTTAGTTCGGTGACAGCGTCTAAGACCTCTTTCAGGACAAAACAAGAACGACACTGACGATGGACGACCTGAGTGCGGCGCTTGCTGAATACGGTATCAACGCCAGGAAACCCGAGTTCTACTTGTAAATTATATTCCATGATTCCTGTTCTTATCTATTCCCGCACACTTAATGTCCTGCATGTTAATAGATGATTTCTCCCCGAGTAGCATTGTACAAAGTCTGTCTATATACATGGTGAAAGTATTATGACCCTATCAAGTCTCTTGCTCGGGAGTGTTTGTCAGTCCGGACACAAATGACGCCGATTGACTACGTTCTCTGAGTATACCCCAGCTCACCCACCAGTTCTCTACTGCTTCTCGAGCATTGTATGCGAGAACCCCACTTAGCTCTTCCCACTGTTCTCTCAACTTTGTATTGTCCCAGACAGCCGGGTTCGACGACATGACATCTTGCAGTGCTGCGTTCCGCCGATCACGGCCGGGACCGGGCGGCAACCATGCAAGCCGAAAGGTTGAAGTTTCTCTAGCGTGTACGACGCGACAACGATCCTGTCGAAGCTCCTGGAACGCTTGCAAGAGGAAAGGTAATTCCTCCCAATTGTGTAACCGGGACATGAGAAATCCGAGAACCTCTGCGTCCTCTATATCGAGACTAGTGCCCTGGGTCACAAATGGCTATTTTACAGATAAGACGATGTTGACAATTTACAAAGGCACGGAGGAACTCACTATAGATGGATGCGCTGCATCACCAATCAATACGATCCTTCGGGAGCTATCGATCCATTCTGTAGCAAACTCCCTTTTTATATAGGGCGTGCGCTGCAGTGTGGGGCAGAGATCCAGTATTCGTCGAAGACTTTATTCTGATCAGAGGTGGGCATGAAAATAAAACAGATTTCTTACTTTGTGCCTGGGGGTATGTGCAACTTTTCGCTGGGGATTGTCGAGTCCGATCTCTTACTCTCCTCGTCCATCAAGCGATCCGGGAAAAATATGGTTATAGTAAATTCACTCTCATCGCGCTGGAAAAAAAATCGTCACAGATGACACAGTGTAAAAATGGTCAGTGCCTCCCACATACTATTGGAAAGCCAACTGCGTGGCAAGAAGTACCCAGCCAAAGGGGGTTCTATCATTCGTCAGCTTGATGTTGAAAACAAAGAACACGCATGAACCTGCCTGTGGTCCATCAAGGGCGCAAGAAGTGAATGCATTGAGTTCAGGGTCAGTCTGCAGTTTCTCTCGGGGAATGGTTCCCCTGACACGTGAATGCCTGAGTTTACACTTCAAACAGGCGAGTTGGTGACCACACTCACGTGTAGGCGGAAAAGTCATCCTCCCCTGGGAGACAATCGTTTGGTTTCCCTTCGACAGCTTCACGGACAATGCTTCGTGGTCCGTCTGCGCCAATTATCATGTCGGCATACACAGTCTCACCTGACGCAAGTTCAACCCTCGGGGGATTGGCCGAGACCTTTGTGACAGTAATGCCGTAAGACACCTGAATACCAGCAGACTCCACTGCAGAACGCAAGACTCCATGAAGGTCTTGATACTAACCATGCTCAGTGAGACTCGAAGATGAATGGCGCTTTCAAAGAGCACTCACATGCATCACAAGGAGTTGAGCGCCCATCTCCTGAAACACATCAGGTTGCCACACCATCTGTCCCAAGAGTTCACCCGTCTCCACTGATGAAAGGAACATTAGGAACAAGGTCACGCTAGACAGTGATGGAGCGCTTACTGGAGTAACATTGGCTTTCATTGACCGGTTTGCCACGTCGAACAAGTTGTTCCCTAAGACCCCATTCATCGAGGATTTTGGTGAGATTTGGTGGGACTCGGACGCCACATGCTTTCTATAGCTCCCAGGTAGTGTAAGAGTTTGGCCGGAGTGAAAGACGATAACCAGGAAACGATACCTCTTGAGACTTCGACTTCTCGAGAACACGGACGTTATGCCCCGCTTGTGTCAGCCTGAACGCGACAGCGAAGCCATCGATGCCTATACGAAACTGTATTCGGGCCAGGCAATCAGGCAGTGGGAATTGCTGCTCACCTCCGCCTACGACGAGAATATTTAGCTTCAAAGAAGCCTTTGTAGAGAAGCAGGACATATAAATGGTATTAGATGGGTTGAAGTGTGGGTATAGTCGTGAACAAAGGAAGTGATGCCATCCAACTCAGCTCCCGAGGAGAAGTAGCGCCAACTGGTTGATTGCTGCCGTCCTGTGAACAAGCTTCGGTTGTATGTAGATTCCATCATTTATGATTTAAGGCCTTGATGGACATAGTAACCGGTGTCATTGAGGAACGTGGCTCACACATGATGCATGAACCATCATCGACTCCGAGTCGGTATGACGCGGAAGGGTGATTGGTGACTCCAGGAATAAGGGCTGTACTCAGCACCTGGGCTGATGTACTGGATGCTGTTCGGGAGGCTAAGCATCAGAAGAGAACGTTCGTGGTGGCAAGTGAGTCGACAACCATCCTCCCCCGTAGTACAAACCAAGATCGATTGATCGAAGGCAGACCTCTCTTCCCACAAAGCTAATCTTGGGCTAAGGATACAATCTCGGGGTTACAGGTGAATGAATGCTCGATCGTCCCAATATGATACCATCGGGCCAAACGAAGCACTAGACCTCTACATATGGGTCTTGTACAGTCCGCGCAATACATTATCGACGTCCGACAGCGTCGCCTCTTTACGAGACACTTCGAGGTATGCTTCACCCTTCCCATCTTCCACAGCACTGGTATCACCGGTTCGTGCAGCTACGTGCCAGTGCTGTGGATGTAAACCTCTGGAAAATATCTCGACCACAGTCGGATCACTGAGACTCAAGGTAAAACGGGGAGCTAGTGTGCAATGAATAAGACATCATACCTGTCCAGCAGCCCTTTTGCATCGAACAGATGATTTGACTCGAGCGGAGATTCCATGTTGGCCCTGACATAGTTTCCACTTCTGATGATGTGACCGTCCTTGCGCTGGAGAATTTTCGATACAGATGGTAGCGACCTCGCCATGTCACTGAAGAGATTTAATTGGTGCATGGCCACATGCAAGGCGACACATACCGCTGACCATCCTCGCTTATGACCTTCTCGATATCTTCGAGCAAGGAGACTGTTGGCTCCACCAATTCCATTCCATCACCATGGTCATCATCACCAAGGAGCGCAACGGCATAATCGGCTTTCTGTAGAACGCTGAATATATGACAATTCAATAACATCAGTGCTAACCTTGAGGAGGTATACTTTCCTCCGAGCCGTTGCCTCAGGTGCATGGTTGGGGGCAAGGAAAACATCCTTTGTACTGAAGCTTAACCTTGCACGAGTGTCGAGCGACGAACGGTTCGACGCGGCCTCTGAGGAATCTGGAATGGGTGAAGGGGCTCTGGATGGTCGAGGCGTATCTGCACCCGTAGTGTGAAGTTCCGTCTGTTCTAGGCGTTTTTCGTGTTCGTCGACAGAAACTTGTTTCTCCACCGGAAGGCTAAATGAATTATCTGACGTGATCGCATCTTCGAGCGCACTTTGATCGACCTGTGCCTCAGAGGGTTCCGTTGGGAGGGGTTGTGTGCTCTCTTCAGCCGCAGGAGAGACCGGTTCCGATTCCTTGGGACTAGGGCTTTTTCCAAACGAAGGCCAGCTCCATTTCCTGACGTCCATGTTCATACTAATGCTTACACCAAGAAAACTACCAGAAGGGGGGAGGTCCGCATGCGGTGTCGGTCGTTGGTCGTTAACTATGTTGCTTGTTGCAGGTGGTTGCTCTGGCTTGGTTGGGAGAGAGAGTTGAGGAACAGCAACAGTTCCACGTTCTGGTGTCATGAAGTTCATTAGATGTCGTGCCAGTGAGGCGGGGTATTGTGAGCTTCTATATCTGCTGGAAGGGGCAACAGAGCTTTGTGTCAAAACAAGCGTAGCCATTGTCTCGGGTATCCGTGACGAGAAATTATCGATGAGGGGTAGAATTATTTGATATGATGGATGGAGAGGTAAACCTGAATGATTGGTGAGGGGAGCTACACTGAGATGAGAGGCGGTGACTTACCAAGTTCTACGCTTAGACTAAAACCCTTGTCTAGATCCCATGACCACGCCCAGACAGTGAAAAATCGCTCGAGCTGGAGCTCTAAGGCTTGCTGTCCGAGGCTAGATAATATTGAAATGAAGGATCCATGGGTTAACTGACGTCATGTCACTTCAACATGCAAGGAACACGGGTCATCGGAACGAGGCCGACCTTGAACTGCTCGTATCCTCTCAGGAGATGAGCACGGACCGCAGAATCGTGTAGAGAGCCTTCATGGTATTCCAACTGCGGTAGCTTATCTGCCTCCTTCACCTTTCCCTTTCCCTTGTCCTTGGTCTTGGCTTTTGGGGTGGGAGCGCGAGACGTCTTTGCGAGTTCGACCGTCTAAACAGTCATAAGAAAGATGAACAAACGATACTGATGGTAGACGAGGTCACGCCCACCACATGCATCCAGAAGTTGGGCTCCGGGCTCAGTGTGATCATCCTCCTGGTTTGGGAGTGAACACTCTGAGAGGAATCTGTTGAATGGAAGATCCTGGGTTACGTTTAGTTATGTACACACCCGCACCGCTTGCATTATTGCCCTCACTCTGCAAAATTAACGAGTGCTTTCGCAAGCCCGACCTGCCTCAACATCTTGTCTCGGGATACAGCTCGGTCGCGGGAAGTGTAGAATAGGATTTGGGCTTGTTCCTCTGCATCCTCATCGTCAGGCGCTGCTGAAGTATCTGGTCGGAGAGTAGGATTGTAGATGGTTAGATACAGCAAAGATGGAGGGCTCCCGCTCATGTGGAAACTAATCAGGTGTAGGTACACTAGTACCTGAGTCCTAAACACACACTAATCAGACATGTGGCTGTGCATGCTGGCACCTCCGCGCGATGGTATATTCGACTATCAAAAAAGTCATCGTTCTACTGAGGACGAAATATATGCGAGTATGCAGGTAGATTACATCTGATGAATTCTATTTGGTATCTAGTCATTGTCCATGGGTTCATTCTTCTGTGAGTTTACATCGGAAAAAGGGTTGGAATCAGATTCAACTGGAGAGGGGGGCGTAGATAACTCTTGCCAGCCTCTCGCAGGTTGTGTGGGACTATCTTCAAAGTTGACTACATCATCATCGGCTTCGACTTCGTTGGATGATGTAGGCGATGCCTTGAACGAGTCGGGAAATTGGTAACTCCGCGTTTCGTCGCTGAGGAGAGAGAAAGCGCCAGTAGGGACGAGGGGATCATTCTGTGAGTCCTCAAAACCCGGCAATTCGTCGAGGGGTGGCGGAGAGGAAGAAGATGGCGACGACTTGTCGAGTGACCTCGGTGTCAGCCAACTAGTATTCTGTGGCTCCTGGGGCAACAAGAGGGCTGGAGCGACAGTTTCGTTAGGAGGAGTAGGGAGTTGAGTTTCGCCGGATGGAACAGGTTCGGCAGCTTCCTCGGCCATTAATTTAGATTCCTCTATCTTCTGATGGGTTTTACCACCGAGTGGCTCATTGCTTCGTCGCTTGTAGAACAGCAAGTACGCATTTGCATTCTGAATAGTGTCATTCATCATGGCTTCTCAAGAGGGCGTCAATGGACTCACCACTGCCTGCTTTGCCTCGCATTTCGAGACAAACGAATCGTCAAAGTGATACCACTTCTCAGTCACGTGGTTCCAAGCGTACGCCCTATAGTGGCCTCCACCCAGCCCACCCAGATGTTCATCAACTGCGTATAGATCGTAGATGAGAGGCTCCTCGACGTCACCAATACCAAGCTCTTCGATGTCCACACCGCTCTCGGCTAACCTCTTCCCGACATGCCGTTCGCCAACAAGGCTGGTGAGGTCCAGGCCCTCGATGGGGAAGTCGACGAACGTATCGATCTTGTCTCGGAGAGCGCGGCTGTTGCTGAAGCGCTTGAGATGGACCGCGAGAATATCTGGCGCTTTCCAAAGGTCGAACTTCTTCGTCGCCTGTTGATGCTTTTTGCACCGAGGACAATACCATAGATCGTCCTCACCCAGCTGCTCTTCCTTGGTAAACTCGGTCAGACAATCGTCAATCGTTAGACACTTGGTCTTCTTCAAAGTCGTCTTCTTTGCTTCGAGGTACTCGGGGTGTTGGAACGTCGTCCAGGCAGAAGGCTCCCATTGTGAGGTGTCTTCACCGAAGTAGTAGGATTTCATGTTTTCGTCGAATTCGCAATAGAACGCATCCATGTCCTTCAATAATGGAGCACCGGTTTCCATTGCCTCTAACCGCGTCTCCCAAGAATCAGAGCGTGGGGCTGATGAGTTGTATAAACTGAAGCCAGCCACATAATCTTTATGGCCAGCTTGGAGTCGGAGGCTGAAAACATCCTGCTTGACTCCAACGATCTGGGGGACTCCATTGACCACTGTCTTGTTAACCGTGGCTTTGTCCTGCATCACCTCATCCTGTATCATGGCTTTCTCGTCGGTGATATCGACCTCGTCCACGCTCATGTCCTCCACACGTACGACCTCTCCATTCTCTTTGATCTCGGTGAGAGAATCCATTGGAGGGACGGGGATGGGAACTGCGTCAACGGGATCCAATGGAACTTCCTCCCATCTGTAGAGATCACGAGCGTTCTTAGTCCATCGCTGAAGGCGCTCCACGACAGCCTCGTATATTCCCTGCATGGAGCGTGCCTGATCTAATCCAATGACTGCGATGAACGGGTGACCAAAGTGCGACTGGTTGCGGTAGCTCGTGTACGCCGTCGGTCGTACCGCATGGAGGTCCATCAGGTGCACGGGGATAATAAACGGATCTGTGTCCTTCTTCTTGTATAAACGGCTTTGACGCGAGTTGCAAGGGAGTTCGTAGCAGGCGATAACGTCTCCGTCTGCCATTTCACCGCAAAGAATGTTGTCATCAAGGTTCTTGTAGAAACGGCCGCTAAATATCTCGAGTGTCAGAAGCTAAAGGAAGCGATCAGAGACATAAAATCCGACAATAATGAAACGTACGTTCTCTGGTGGCGCACCCATCCAACGTCCGATAAGTGCACGCAACTCTTTGAATGTAGCGTCGCGACCAATTTCAATGGGGAGCTAAATCCAAGATCGTGAGCAAACTATCTCAAATCGCTGAGCAATTCTCCAACCTTGACGTGTGGTTTTGACAAGTCCCAAGGGATATATTCCACAGTATGTTTCCACTTCTTCATCACCGGAATGGGCAGAGTCAGGTACATGAAAGGATCGAACGTTATCGACACCTGCACAGAGATTATGAAATCAACTTGTGATGATTGCCTCTCTCAACATACCTTCTGGCACTCAGGGCACACAAGAGTACTCTGATATTGGCCTTGGAACAGGTCGACGATGACACTGTCATTGCGTTGCATGTATCCATGCCACGACTTTTGCGCCAGCTGCGCGAGTTCAAGATCTCCACCACCCTCCCAGTCTGGCTTCTCGACGTAGGGCTTCTTCAGCACGCGGTTGAGGTCTTCGTGAAGACCGTCAAGTAAGAAA
Source organism: Chalciporus aff. trinitensis (assembly GCA_038089015.1). Lineage (NCBI taxonomy): Eukaryota > Fungi > Basidiomycota > Agaricomycetes > Boletales > Boletaceae > Chalciporus > Chalciporus aff. trinitensis. The sequence continues at coordinate 10,845 of JBBPJZ010000859.1, forward strand.
GCGACGAGTTCCTGTGAATCATGTTGTTGGTATCCACTGAACTGGGGAGCAAATTTTTGCAACTGCATCTTGAATTCACGGGGTGAATACGACGTGGTAGTCGAATCTCTCGCCCAGATCCGGTGCAAAAGCGCACCGAAAACTTCTGCAATCGCACCACCCATACCCAGCGGGTTATCGGGATTTAGCTCATTCTCAAAAACACCGGCTGCGAAGGTTGAGTCGGCGATCCAGAACCATAGGTTGTCACTTACAAAGAAAATAATCTGTGAGTTCTTTCGTATGTGCAAGACATTGAAGTGCCGAATTCATAAAGCAAGTGTTACCCCTTGTCATACGGTTAGAATGAGCGACAGGACAACACCAAATAACGTACATGTTCCCAAGGCCCAACGTTCCCGGCTCCTGCGGAACTCTACTCTTGGAAAATCCGTATGACTTGAAAGGAACGACTTGCGAGTCTTGCACTCTGTTGGATGATCCAGCAGAAGGCGCGGGTGAAGGAATCTGCCTGGATTGTGATTGTGTGACACTCGTGATCGCGGGCGCCTTGCCCACAGTACTCCGGAAGTCGTTTTCCGCGCTGAAAAGGGGTGGAGGAACAGATGGTGCAACCGAAACTGATGAAGTAGACGTCTGATCCACGATCCACTTGCCATTCTGCTGAAATTCGACAACAAAGGGATCATCAAACTCGATTAAAGCGTCTTCGAGCGATTTGTCATCAATATTCAAGAACTCTGCTCCATGCGCGGAAAGCTTTGAGGCAGGGAATTGGGAGCCCGCATATTCTCCAGGCGATAGTTTCCATATCCTATGTGGAATGTTGGAACGTGCAGATACATTCGCCACGAGCTCCTTGCTGAGGGTTTTCACGGAATCCTTGCAGGAAAGTGTTACATAACCATGAGGGGGACCGATCGCCCCGCCCGACTGGGAGTTGACAAGGACAAGAACTTTGAGGCGAGGAGGCCGGAGTTCAAGGCTAGGTTCTCCAAGATGGCCCCTTGCGATTACAGTACGAGGGAGAGGATGTGTGGCTAAGCCATACCTGAGAGATGTTTGGATCAACCGAGAAAAGACGCGATGGAAGGTAGGAGGTACCAAGCAGTGAACGCCTGCCACGCTTCTGAGGGCACGAACTCGACATCGACACCCTCTGTTAAGCTGGATATGAGGTTTCCGTCACGGTCGACAAGTGGCGTATTATCGACTGGGCCAATATCTTGTTCGTCGACGGTGCCGAACTTGTCTACAATACCGGCGCAAGCGTTCTCCCAGCGCTTATACCATCTGCGAGCTACGATGTACCACGTATCGCCGACTTGCATTGAGTTGGCGCGTCGCTGTTTGATCCAGTCGAGCTTTTGTTGAGGGGTAAGATCTGTGGGTGGACCATTTGGAGGAGGGGGAGGAGGCATTAAGGAGAGGGTATCCTCGCCCTGCTCCTGCATGTAAGTGTCGATATCGTTGGTGCAATCTGGGAAAGTTTCTGAAAGAGAGTGGTCTTGCGTGGCGCGGACTGGGGTTCCTGGAGCGGGGCCTTCGGATGCAGCTCTCTTTAGTGAAGATGAGTCTGATTGCATTGATTCTGAGCGTTGTCTCTTGCGATTTGTTGATCCCTGATCCAAGTTGATGACCTTGGACGAGGGCGAAGCTGCAGGCGATGGCAGACTCATGACATTTGACTGAGTGAATGAATAATCCGTTGTAAAAAGAGACTAAGACAGTCACTACACTTTTTTTGATTTTGGCACTTCCAGTACAAGCCACAAATAAACAAACAAACAAATTTAGTCT
>JBBPJZ010000860.1:0-12638 GCA_038089015.1 Chalciporus aff. trinitensis
TCACGGTGCCAACTTCGACGCGCCTCAGGTTGCCAGTGCGCTGCGTGCGCCACCGAAGACAAAATCTCGCGAACGTTCTCTCTCACTCGAAATCCAGTGAGAGAGCTCGACGTCGATGAGTCACCGGTCATCGTAGATACACTTTCGAGTCGGCCTCAGCGCTGGATACACATTCCACTGCCTCGAGGCACCCCCCTGACTCCGAGTCACGCATGACCTTGACCATCATACACGAGGCTCAGACAACTACATGGAGTGAGATATGGGTTTTGAATTACGGGATCTCCAAGTATTAATGGGTAGCGTAGTAGGGGGACATCAAACTGTATAACCGTCGACAAACGTTCGACCACCGACGATGAGGGGGGAACGGGGTACGAAACAGAAAAAGTGGGCGGAAGGGGAAACGAACAAAGGAATAGCTAGAAAGAGTCGGGGAGACTGAGGGATACACCGCATACGCGCAATAATGCAGAGAATAGGAGAGGTTGGAGGAGAAAGGACAAACAGGGGAGGGGAGTAAACGAATCGGGAGAGAAACACATAATACACAGGGTTTGAGATGAATCAATCTGTAGACGGGTAGCAATGCGAGGGCGGACAATCGTGCAAAAGTCCATGAGGGGGATGAGTTCAACGTCAACGTTCATTGTTTTCACTTGTCTTCTTGCGCTTTCATTAAGGCGGCGGGGGATTGTCTACACCAACATACATCAGGGTTAATCACCCCTCCCAGCGAACCACGGGACAGGACTCACCATAAAGGCCACCATACTGCCCATTCATATACAACCCCTCCTGTCCTTGCCCACTCCCGCCAGGTTGCCCATACGCCATCCCCATCTGGGGGAATGACGTATAATCATTCCAAAACTGAGGATACCTCCCTCCCGCTTCATACCCTCCACCTCCTCCCCCACCGGCACCACTGGCACTCCCGCCAGTACCATGATGCCCATTATGCGGCCCACCATGCCCATGTCCATGCCCATTCATCCTCCCCCCACTGTGTCCATGCGACATCCGTCTCTCATCAATCAACCCCGTACTATACATCTGCGGCAACACCGATGTCGACAACGTCCCTGGGAAAGACATATACGACCCCCCATCGCTCGGCCATGGATAATACGACGACGGTGGAGCCGTAGTCGCAGACATACTCGATGCCGGCGAAAACTCGTCCCCACCTGCATGATTTTGTGAGAGCGCAGGGTACTGCGTGCTCCGCCACGTTTGAACGTAGGGCTGAGAGGCAGCGAGAGAGCCATTGCTCGAGGGAACATGCATCTGCGAACGCTCGTAGGCGTCTTCGGAGTCGGCAGCGTGTTCGGCGGCTCGTTTGGGCCGTTCTTGATTGCCTGTAAACGTCACGAGTTGACCGAAACGACTGGCGTTGGCGTTCTTGTTGAGCGGGTCACAACCACGTAAGAGTTCGTTAGCACGAGCGGCAGAGGGCCAAACAGCTTCCATGTCTTGCAAAGCGTCCATACACTTGGCTAGCCCCATTCGTGCTTGAGGGTCATTTGGATAGAGTGACACTTGAGAAGTACGTCAGCACCAAGTCAGGTGATCTGAAGAGAACGGATGCTCACGACTCGTGACATGCATAATCCCAGCCGTGAAAACATAGAAACACAAAAACACAGGGGCCCGTTGGAGACAATATTTTTCGCGGTAAAACGCCACTGCAAAAAAGCACAATCAGCACCTCTCCATCATCACCCAACCAAGGAGAAAAAGCCAACCTATCGACGCGATATGGTTCGCAGCACCCACACAAAGCTCATAGTTTTTCTTGCTTGCAGCCCTAACATCGGCCTCATCCGCATTCTCCGATTTCCTAAACATCCACCAATGCGTCAGCATCTATCCTCCTGTTATAGAACACGAACTACTCACTGTTTGTTCAACAAATAAATCTGCCGAATGCTAGAAAGGAGAAATGGGTCAACTGTGACCATACCACAATCCAACATACACCGTCACTCACAAGGGTCGATGCAACAATAACGTCGTACACCAATATTGCATATGTAACGTCAATAAGTGCGGTGGTGGTATCCGTCGATTACTCGTCCCACTCAAGTTCCCCATCGAATCATACCGCAACTCGAATCGTAAATGTTCAGGCAGATCGAGGTACCATTTGTCAAGTAGGCCTTCGATGTGGATGGACTCGCCATGTCGGGAGGAAGAGGTCCGGATGGAGTAGATCGACTGGACGATCTTGGAGAGGATCGTGGCTGTGAAGTGTATGAGTTTGATGAGACGGAATGGTGGCTGATGACCAGGAAGCAAAGAGCGGTGATGGGGAGGCTGACTTACAGAGCGTGGCGGAGGCGGTGAAGCAGGAGAGTATGCGACCTTGTACGGGAGGTGGTGCTTCAGTCCCAGGACGATACCCATGACCCCTTGTATCTGGCGGTAACGACGGATGTGATACCCACATCTCCTTTTCCTCGGCCTTCCCCACAAAAAACACTCATCAGCTCCACAAGAAAAGAAAGAAAGCCGTTTCGAGAAGCCACTCACCTCATCAACGCCAGGTAGTTGCGTATCATAATCCTTCTCGAAAATCGCCAACGGTCTCCCAATATACGTACTCACATACCCATCCAACACAACACACCCCCACCATATCCTCCTTCGTTCCTGCAACTCCCGCCCCCCAAACAACCGGCCTACACCGACGCGGGCCCAGCCGTCCGCCGCACGGTGCATACCGAGATCTTGAGCCATTCGGACGGCCATCCCAGTGTAGGCCCACGCTTGAGCCATGGCACCAATGCCAATTTCTCGGAACCCGAGGAGAAGGAGGGATTGGACGGTTGAAGGCATGGAAGATGCGTAAGTGTTGTCAAGTAGGTTCTTGGCTAACAGGAGGAAGTCATCTCCTGCCATCCACATTGGTGTAGGCTCTGGGGGATGTGGTGCCGTTGGCGTCGAACAGCGAGGCGACGGTGGAGGTGAAGAAGACGGGGAATATCGAGCGGCGATGGCAAACATAGAAAGTAACAAAAGTGTTGACACGTGCCGTCGCTTCCCTTGTAATGGAGCGGGAGAGGTTCCCGTTCCACCCTGAGCCTGATCAGACGACGGAGAGGGTGTGTCCGTAGGGGGATGCTGCATGCTGAGATGCAAAAGTTATTCTCGGTGAAAATGAGAGAAAAATATAGAGAAATCCTTACCTCCGATATCCTTCCCAAAACGCCTCCTTCTGAAGGATCGGGAACGCAGGATGAACGTACGTAAAGAACAGCTCCAGCAAATGTTCTTGCATCGCTGGATCTGGCAACATCGGTGCCAGATTACTGTCAATCGCAGCCGATGTGAGCGAGAGGTGTCCCGTGCTTGCATTATTCTTCGGAGGCAGCTTGCTCGAGGAAGCACCCGAGAACGGACCAACTGCTGTGGATGGTGACGTTGATGCGTTCGACGCGGTTGGTGGAAGGGGTGGCCAGACGCGTGCTTTGGGAAAACGCCTGAAAACAACCTCTGTTAGCAAACAAACAAACTAAGCCAAGTCCATCCGCGTACCATATCCCACCCTCGTTTCTTGCCTCTGCCTTCGCATTGATACCCAGGAGGTACAACCCGCTCGCCTTGCCATGATACCGAACTTGCTCATCCTCGTTCAAACTCAACTGTCCGACAGCATCCACAACATCGTCCTCGCTATCAGAGTCCGTGCTTGCACCCATATAGCCAGAGGCATATCCACCACCAGATGTATAACCAGTGTTGGCACGCACAGGTGAATACCCCGGACTTGGACTACCATGACGCGTGAGGGTGATAGATCCCTTGGGCGACGAGCTCCGAGCATCACCCTCGCTGTCACCATCGACACGCCGCCGTTGCCGCCGAACGTGATCATCAGGGACATGTGAGAGTTGGATGGACGCGTGCTGGCCGGATAGTGGGCGTGCCGGATGTGGATCATTAAGCGAGATCGTATTTGTAGCCGGGGCAACGGACGGTAAAGTGGGTCGAACAGGTCGTGATGATTGTCGTGAAGATGAGTGTAAGGAAGTGGCAAGAACGGAGGAAACCCGATCTTGCCACTCGTTGGATGGACTACACGCGATATCAATTAATCCGAAACCTCACTTGCACCCGGCGAGAATATTACTCACTGCATCGAATGAAGATCGATACCGCTCCCTGAAATCTCTTGTGTATGAGCGTGAGGTCTCACTTTGGCACTACCCCCTTTACGACCCTTGACGCCATAAGGCGATGAGTCAACACGATTCAAGATTTCCCTTGCAAGCGCATCCTGTTCGTGAAAGTGGTCAGATGCAGCCAAATGAATTGGATACAGAGCAATATCCGCTCTTCAATCTCCTAACGGTCTCCGCTCACCTTTCTCAAGGTCGCTAGGACACCCTCTAAACTACTTTCCTTTTCAAGAATTTCTAGGTCACGCTTCCCATCGTCAGTGTCTAACCCCTCGGCTCTCTCTGCCTCCACGGCTAAGAGGATACCGAGGAGTGCCTCTGTTTGATGTAGCCGCGCCTCAATGGCGTCAATGTAGCCCTTTGGAGGACCGCGCTTGCGTGAAGGTCCCAAAAAAGTGCATGCTAAAATGTCAGCAAACGTGGAATTGAGTTTTGCGAGGAAGAGTGTTGGAGTGTTCCGATGAAGTCAAGATGCCAGGTGGGAGATCCGACGGAAATGTGTCAGCGCGAGAAAGTGCAAAGAAAAAACATCACGGGAGACAGAGCGGAATGAACATTACGACAGATGATAGCAAACAATCAGGACGAGGGGGAAATGCGGGAAGCGGCAAGGAACGCGTATCCAGTTATCGTGGATATGATGTGGTGCGTCAGCAAGGTGTTGATAAGATGCACGTATTTGAATTACGTTGATGTACGTTAGTATGATCGAGCAAGGTGATGAGGGCCGACCACATGCGTGAAGCATCGTGGGCGCAAAGACAGGGTCAATAGGGGATTCGCAAGCAAATGAATGCAAGACAGGAATGGCAGGTATGGTTGGAGGTCATCAAACGTATGAGAACGAGGGTCGGGTCCGAGAGGATGTAAAAGAGAACGAGGCTGTGAGAATCACGAAAGAGAGTCAGGGAGAGGTTGACTCACGTGTCCCTAGCATAACACAGCTCTTGCATGCATCGCCATCGGCTGTGCGCTCGCACTTGCACTTACTTTTCCGGCATTGATCGCATGCTGCGGGATGGATAGTGTGAGCACTAGCTTCAAGGGGTATATCGCAATGTATACGTACCTTTACTACTCCTTCGTCTAATGATTCTCTCCGACTGAGAAGAGTGGGCTGCAGCACCTGATTGAGACGCGGGTAGGTCGCCGAGTTCGTCGGCATCCTCGTATTCGTCTGGAAATGATAGTGCGTTGATGTCTAATGCAATGCTCCCGTTGTGTCCTGCGTCTGGCTGAGGGCGTTTCATGCTCCATGAGTCCACGGCATGACCCGAGTGAGGGTGAGCCATTCCGAATCTAAACACGGGCCGTTGTTGAGGATGGAGGAACGACGGATCCTGTTTGTCGGGTGAAGGAAGTATTGGGTAATGGAAAGAGAATGATGGGAGGGAGAGGTCGATCTGGGGCGACGAGGAAGGCTCTGATTTAACCGGTGCGATAGAGTCTTGGGGGAAGAAGGGGGCTGTATGACCACTTGGGTCCTTTGATTCTGTGATACGATAGCGGTCAGCATATGGATCGAAAGTCATGGTTTGAGAGAAAGAGGGATCGGGGATACTCGAAGGTACTTGTCAAGGAGAGAGCGACATTTGAGAGACAAGTCAGAGACCAAGTTGTTTTGCCTTGGAAGGTCTTGCCCCTTTGCATGTACTAGACCCAATAGACTCGCTTACCTCACCACACACAAAACTCCGTCGATTACGTCGGGTCGTCAATTCTGGCTCTGCCAAAGACTGGAACGTGGTCAGTTAGTGTGTTGTGCGTACAGGGTATACGAGTTGTACTGTGCGTAGCGCGTGTAATTGCGTGTAGCTTAGTGACGGAGAGGGAGTAGAGGGTCGAAAATTTGTAGGATCACGAATCTGGGTCGTCTATTATTCCCTCTTCTCGTTTCCGTAGATTCTACCACCCCTTCCCATCCTTTTTCTCAGCTCTGCCAGATTTCGGTGCCTCTACTCCTCCTTGGCTCCCCACATTCTCACCACCGACACTCACACCCGAGTCGCTGGTATTAGAAGCTCTTCCTTCGCCATTCACCGCCATTCAACTTACCACTTTGCTCCCCCGCGTCGGATGTTTTATCTCCAACCATTCCCTCCTCGTCTGGACCATCTCCTTTGCTCGTAAGAATGGGTCCAGTCGTCACTCGGACGTCTCGAGTCGTTACTTGGACGAATGTACGCTGAGTTTCAATCTACGGGTGCTATCCATTTCCTTACCTTGTGCTCACCATGCCCCTCCAACGTCTGACAAACCCAGACTGCCATCTCCTCCGGCCCGCAAGACGATGCCGAGAAACAACCCTGCATTGCTGTCACTCGAATGAACAAACCTTGACATGACTTGACATCTGTCCTTGGTCTTACTCATGTATGGACTTAACAGATCTCGCTCACAACAGAAACTGCGGTCAGTCAGCTGTCAGCCAATCAGATACTGATTATTCATGTCAAGTTCAAATAGCCGAAATTGTAAGAGAATCAGCTAAGTCTCCCCCTGATAGCACTCTTTGAACGAGCGGTCCGAGGACCTCTTGTCTTTAGCATTCACATGCGCTGTTTACCACATCGATCACGTTTCGAACACCATCAATTGTCTCGTCTCACTACGACAAACTCTTTTGATCCCTCATGGTGAATCAAGTCAAAAATCCAAAAAGTACATTGCACATTCCGATGGCCCGGACGCCTCGTTGTCTTCTCGCTTGTCTTTCACCCTCGGGAGCAGTTCGTTCCGTGTGTCGATCGAAGGATCTTGGAGTCCATGTTCGTTGCCCAAGAATGGATGTGACACCAGAACCTCAGGTCCATAAGCCGATGATCCATCAAGAACCCTTCCCGTTTGGGGTTTTACTGTTTCCGCGCTCTTCCAATTACCACCGAGTGAGAGATGGTACCCACGTTGTCCTCACGTGTCTCTGACTTCGGCCTCAACCTCGGAGCACCCCATCTGATCCCTTTTGCACACGGTCAGGACCATCTAAGGGACCGTTTACTCAACTAATCGTCAACTGGCTTGGCCCAGCTTGGCCCACGCGGTTCTCTCGCGCTAACGACACGTGATGGAAGCTGGTGGATCCCGATGGATCATACTTACCTACGCACTCGATACCCCGCTTACCGAGGCCCTTCTGCGGACCTTTCTTTCCACCCGTTTACAGCTAACACCCTCGCTTCTTTCCATCACACCTGCTTGGGATAAGGCATGGACTCCCGTGGAGTTTCATTCTACTCTCATCCGCCGTCCCATTGCCACAAGAGCATTTTCGCCATTCATCTAAATGCGCCGTTCATTGAAGCCTCAGGCCTCATATTTAACCAGAAGAGGCAAGGGACCCCAGGATAAAACGTCACTGACAGCTGGCATGCTGTGTCATCCCCGGCACCCTAGTATTCCGGCCCTGCTTGAATTCACTGCACATTTTTGTGCCCCAATGCACCACCAGACCGCCAAACCTATCGTCTAAGCGCAAGCGTCGCTTCCCCCATTGTGCCCTAATCAGAACGCCCTGCAGCACGATAGGTCACCCTCGTGTGTCTTACATTCGTGAGAGACGTCGTCCACGAAGATGTGAACAATGCACGCTACGAAAATGCCTATCGATCGCGAGCCTCACCTCCAGTCCGGCATCATAACAACCACATCCGCAATCCCGCATTCCCCCGTTTCGACTTGAGCTTCGAAAACGTCTATCGGAGAATACAGGATAAGCAACCATCTCGGCCGCCTTCAAAGTTCACGATAATCACACCCAACGGATGTTACACGTGCGAATTACGGGAAAAAGGGTGCCATGCGGCGGGGACTCGGACGTGCGTACGAGAAGTGGAAGAGAAAAAAAGATGGGAGAGCGCACGTCGAATTTCTCCGGATCCTTCCGCTTCCGCAGTTTAAGTATGCGTTGATGTTCCCATCTAAGTACTACCAGTCAAGCACCTTCAAGTACTGACTGCTGAGTACTGACCCTTGGTTTTTGGAGGTGGGGTTAATTTTAGATTCGGATGAGTATGAAACATTGACGCCAGATTTTTTTTGAATCTCCGGTCTATTCCGATCGAGGAAGCGAACCTCGCGGGCGATTAAACTGGTCTGTTTTTGTTTTCTTCGAGATGGGAGAGTTTTCCGAGGGAGGAGCCTATCAAGCTCCCTCGATGTGGTGGCACTGCGTTACCCCTATCTTATGCACGCGCGTCGATTAATCGGACGTGGAATGCAGCTTTGAATGACAATGTATGTATGCCTTTCGGTGTACTCGATGCAAGTGTTCTTGCTCCTAGGCCTGGATCTCGACCATCAAACTATGCAATCGACAGTCCACTGCGACCCCACTCTCACACGCGATTCCTGGTATTGGATAGACGATCCAAATATCTCGAAGTTGGAGCCCAACGTACGAGGCACGAAGTATATCCTCGGTGTGTATTCCAAGGGAAGCACGGTGCAGCAAAGGTGGCCGTAACACGTGGAGGTCCAAGGATCGTAAACAGTCATAACTTTCTCGTGACAGTTCTCTGTAGTGGAGGATGAACGCGGACGCGGGGTTTTCTCCTAGCATGAGCAGAGGTCCAGGAGCTAACCCCTCGATTCAACGTCATGGATCGTACGATGACCGTTCTCGAAGTGCGAGGGCACACCTTGTCCCCGCGTTCCATTCGTGTGGGTACTTCAGAAACTTCAAGTTTGTGTTTCCTCTTGTCATTCGGTATCGTTATCGCGGGGCTCTCTGGGTTACACGTTGATAGCATCCGATGGGAGCACTCAGCACGTGGGTATGATTTTGGTCGACAACGGGCCTCGAGGCGTCATGGTCACAGGCGTCACTCGTCTGTACCATTTCGGAGACCTGCAGGTGCACTCGGCCACGATTTTTGAGGGCTGACAGACGTGAGCTCAAGGATACCAAGGTTGCCCCGCACTAACACGCTAAGACACTCATGCTCCCCCTGCACCCGTTGGCAATACAGTAACTCATCGTCTTCACGGCGCCGAAACGAGCGGACATCGTGAGTACACGAACGCCCTTTCGAGGTACGTCCCTGAGTCTTTCAAGAGCTCACAGGCTACCCAAAGTATCATTGCACTCCCGCTTATCACCCCTTTCGATACTGAGTTTTTTGTACACACACGCAGAATCCTAAAGCCTGGCTCACGAATCACGATCCCTCGAAATCAAGCATGACAAGGGGCTTGTCAAGAGTTATCCCCTATCGTATGTATTTGCCCACACTCTTGTTCCTCGGGGAGACTACTGTATGCTCGGGCTCTCGCGGTGGTATTAATGGCGAGTTGACATACCGCGGCGTATCCCGTGTAGTGCTATTAAATACCGTATACACTCCGAGTCGTCCCACTGTCACAGTGCCAAGATCTAAAACGCCCGAACAGAACAAAAATGGAACTGTAGAAGAAAAATGATCGTGTCGCATTCAGATCTGTGCCAAGAAAAAAGTACATATGATGCTGGAAGGGGCCCTTGGCAAGTCGATTATCAGAGATAAGCTCGAAATCGGAGAACCAGGGGCATTCGTACTCGAGGATTACTAAGTCTTGAGCTTTCGAGGAGTGTTTAACTGCGGAAACGAGGGGGACCAAACTCCGCGTCGGCGGCCGCGTGGCCTCCTTGGATCAAAGTGGCAGTGGCGCCCAGAGGCCAGAGTTCGATTTTCACCTGCCACGACACGGTCAGTACGGTAGCAGATAAGTTTGATTACCAACCCCTATCTATAGTATATGGTTGGTGTCGATCAGGTTTGAGCTTGATTTGATTGCCGCTTGTCAGGAGTCGTGGGTTGTGGGTCTTTTACTGCGCTTTGAAACTCTCGAGGGGCCCAAGTGGACCCGGAGAGGCAGCAGCCAAGTAATTGCTGACGCGAGCTACCAAGGGCCGTATACAATTCTTCGATCAACACACGTCATAAGTGTCTCGGCTTTGCGATATAGCGCTACGGTCCGCCTCACGGTGCGACACCGAACTTATCCCGAAATGAATATTTCGTTCTGCCTCGAATTCGAAATCCATGGGGGCTCGATAATCTTGATGAAATCCGCTCCGTCAGCGCTAAGACTTTGATCGACGATGTGGATGACAGACGTTGATCGCCGTTTCGAAAGGCCTGCGCAGCGATGACTTGCCTAGGAGGCTCTGGGACAGAATGACCTGACAGGAAATCGATCGATGTCCTACCAGGCCCCTGAACCAACGCGATCCTTTAATTTACGCCCCGGGCACGTCATAATAATTATTGTCACATCTGAACTAACACCTCCAACGGTTTCAGGCTCAGTCTCGGGAGTCGGGACGTAATCGCTTGCTACGTAGTCCACCGCCATGAAACATGACACTGTCCTAGATTAATAAAATGAAACACGACTCAAAAGGAACAGTGATATCGATGTAATACATTTGGTTCTGTATGGTAAGCATTTCCGTTGGTGTGACGTCGGATTTCCGATGGATCAATGCGAGCGCAGCCTCAGGGGTATCGACAACGTCGACTGCGGTTGTGACAGAGGAGCATTCAGCTCGTTGCCCCTTCCCCTTCTTCCAGAGTCCCACTCCTGTTTATTTCAAATGTCCGTGTCTCGGCATGGTCTGAGGTAGACGGTGACCATCCGCCTCATTTGCACTTTATGTCAGATTTAAACTGAAACTGTTCCAAATCGCAGTCTAGACTTGCATTGCCTATCGGGCCAACAGTCCCGATATTACAATCTAGCCAAGTAAATCGCGCGGTCAGGCTACAAATGAGTCGGAGGCGTTTATCATCTGTTTACACAAGGTGTGGTGACAACGGATGTAGCAAGATGCGCTGACCATGCATTCTGCCACAATACAGAGTCAAGGGGTGTCGAATAAGTGCGGTAATCACCCTGAGCTTCAGAGTGTTCTTTCATTCCTATGAGCGCGCGCATGGCCTCTCGAATTCGGGTGTCTCGATCGACTCCAAAGGTAGTGAATAATGGATCACTAGCATTGGTACGTCTCGTTCACGCGTCGTAAATTAAACTCGACAATCCCGCTCAAGCTAAGCAACTGCTTGTACACGGCGCTTTGAGTTTTCCAATGCTCGGTACTGCTTTGGGTGCAATGAATCCAGAGTAAGTGAAAGAGGATACGGAGGTGGTCGATCGTGCATCGTGCATAAGAGGCCCCAGTCTTTGAGAGATAGCCCGCTACAGTGATGTGCCAGTGGCTACGAGGGCAAGTCGGTCACTGCAAATATTCACTCTCATGACCATGCTGCAGCAGTACTGTGGCTCAGGCCGTTCCTAGGGATGCGCCATGTGTGTCCTACTGTATTTTTCCGATTAAAAGTACGTGTACACATTCGATCTGCGCTGCCCATTCAAGTCAAATTCCCGCAGAGGATCACAATGCGCAATCGTACATGACTGATCCTCCTGCAAGGGATAGAAAGGAACATTCGCACGCCCGATATGAACGAAGTCACTCACTTTGAATGAGCTGAGCTGATCCCGAAACAAATGAGTGCCTAATTAGATGACAAAATTCTGCAATCCGAAGAAGGGACTCAAAGTTCCGGTCGTGCGCAGTGGGGATGGCCTTATCTATTCGCTGTTGATCGAAGAGCCATCAGTCGTACGATCTCGAAATCAGTGAATAGTCAGAAAGGGTCATGTCCAAGGAGTCGGAGCGTGAACGCCACCATAAATCGTTGGATCCACCCATCCGCATATTCGGAGACCATTCGATCAGACTAGAAGAAGCTACTTTGCGCCCTGATCACGATGATATATATCATCATCGGAGAGCCGTACGGAGAAGCGCGTCAATACAAGGAAGATAAGAAGCAAACGCGACGTTCACCAACTCCGACAGCGTCCACCAAATTTCCTTCACGGCAGATGCGTGCGCCCACGGGGCAGAATCACCGCATCCGCAGCAATTCGTTCTTGGGCTAGCTGTGCCACAATAAAGATGGCATGTGGAGGCGGTGATAGGCCGGTTATCTAAGCTCAACCAGGATCCTTTCGGACCATCATCTCCATGAAATCATATCAGGTATCAGATACCTTGCGAGCTCGCTGACGGGACACGGGCTAACGACATGATCATGAGGAAGATGGCGCCATGTTTGGAGAGGTGTTGGGAGATGTATCTTGCAGTTCAGAAGACGAATCTGGCAAGGTAATACAGTAGGGTATCATGCGACATAGCATAAGTAATGCTTGGCAATGGTTATGATGGGTTCTCTTTCATGATGCCTGATTCGGTGACCGGACCGGACCATGACGCAACTTGAGGGACGGTTGTTGAGTCATCGATGTACACCATGGAGCCTTGTCATGACTGCTCAGTTGATATACTATGCCCTACAACAACTTCGGCAGACATCAACTTCGTCAGTCACAGGAATGTCACAAAATGTCATAGAGGGTCACACAGGCCAAACATGAACTCCGCTCGGCACCGCTTCACGAAGTAATCAA